>VOQK01003698.1:0-11154 GCA_015052645.1 Benitochromis conjunctus | reverse complement strand
GAAATGAAGAAGAAGAATGATGTGATCAGTCGCCTGGAGGAGAAGACCAATCAGATCACTGCCACCATGAAGCAGCTGGAGCAAAGGTGAGACACACAGCCTCTGGAGGCACAGCACACACTGTCAAAGCACTTTGTCCCCTTTGTTTCACATCCAGGTGTTTACACCATCATCTCTGCTGCTCTGTTCAGACTTCTGAACCTTTAAGTTACCTGTTAATACTTTACATCTCTTTAGAAAAGTAAGTGTGATATTTTTGAGAATTTTTTGGTGATGTTGTTATGTTTCACTGTAAATAACTATTTATTTGGGGCTCTATACAGAAAAGAATTGGGGATATGATTATTAATCAGTCAATATGTTCCGCAAGGCAGATTGATTGATGGTACCCCATAGAAATAATAAAAGTCACACAACAAACAAGTAGAAATGCATCTTTCTTTTCTCCCTAAACATTTAATTGTTCTTGATTTGTTCAGTGGTTACCAAAAAAAGACAAAAACTTTGTTTGATTATTTGTTTCTTTTCTTCAGAGGGGAGCACATACACTAGGCAAATGCCTACTAGCAACACAATAGTTCAATATGTTATTAATAGTTTCCTTGTGGAAACCCTGCAACCTCATATTTATCATATCTGACACGCTGCAGTAAATCTCATGCATGTTCAGCTCTGTTGCTATTGGACCATGTCTTTCAGTCCTTCAGTGTGTACGTGCTCCATGTTTGTGATTTTATCTGCTAGTTCATTGATGCTTTATGACCCCCCTCCCCTCCCCCGAGCCCATTGTCTCCCAGTCAACACGCTCCACCCCTCCCATCGCCTCTCCCATTGGTTTAAATCTGTTCCATCCTATTTGCGATTGGTTGTGAATGTTTAATTTTTGCTATCCTAAAGATGTATGTAGGCCGGTGCTATAGGACACATTAGTGGGAGTTTTGTGTTGTAGCTGAAACGTTTAATAAAATAAATTCAATCATATAAAGAATAATTTTATTTACATCTAATGAGAGGAAAATCTCCCCCTGAGAATTGGACATGTAGTTTTTGTGAGTGTAAAGCTTGGTGTCCAGGCTCAAATCTTCCATGTTGATAGTGCGGATGTAGCCGGGAAACCCCAGATTTATCTGCCGTAGTCATAATCATCTATATTCTGCATTTCCTTGCCCTCTTTTTCCAACTTCTTTTCATTACTCAAGCTTACTCAGATGAATGTTACAATGCCTTAAGTTTACACTTCCTGTTGTGCTTGTGATGTTAAGTCACAAAAAGTGTTGAGAATAACCCAGGCCACTGATGTATTGACATCCTTTCTTCCTTCCTTCCCTCCTTTCTTTCCTTTTTTATCCCTACCTTCTGTTTCTCTTTTATAACTTCCATCCATTCATTTTGCTCCCTTGAAACCTCCATGTTTAATTTTTTGTTTGTTTTTTTTGTTTCCCGATTTTTATCCCTGCTCCTCTGTGCAGTGATAAGGATCTGCTCAGTCAGACCAGAACGCTTGCTATGTCATTTGTCAAGTGTGCCAGCACAGACACAGAGCACCAGTACAAGCTAGTCAAGGACATCTCCTTCTGAGGATATGAGCGCATGAATAAATGGACTTTACTTAGATGAACATTCCTGTTTTTTTGCACATAATATTCAGATGGTTTTAGGGCCTGAGAGCTGCCACAGATTCAGGTGAAACTCGGACTGCATGTTTGATTTATTTACTTCATCAGTAAAATGCTGGGATTCCAAGAGATTATTGCCATGTATTGTGATCTTTGGTTAAATTACATCCAAACAGCTTTAAGAGGTTTGTTGGTCAACATGGACTGGATATAAAAAAAATGGATGTAGTTACCATGAGCTGAGAGCTTTGATTGTTGCCATCATGGTGTTTTGAAGCATGACAAACGAGGGGAGGTTCTGAGTGAGAAATGGAGGGATGTTACACACAAGTTATGTAGGCCCACCCTTAAGTATGTCCTGCTTTATCACCCATTGGACTCCTAATGTGGATCATAATGTACAAACTGAACCTCGTGTTGCATTTAGGACAACTTTAAACGAATGACTGAGAGGTTTGTTCAGCTCTCTGACTCATTTTTGCAACTCTTAACAGAGTTTTTTCTCCAGTAGCCGTAATTTACATGATTTCTTATCCATGTTTCTGTTGGCATTTATGGGCTAAATGCCACCCTCTCTCAGAGGTAGCAGTGCTGAAACTAGGGATGCTCCTAGTGGTTAACTGACTAGTTGTTAAATGACAGGAAAAAATAGACTAGTTGACAACTCTAAAAGATGGAAAACATCCAAAAATTTACCACATGTATGTGTAAGGTTAAGCTTTATCAAACATTAGAATTTGTGTATTTTGTGCTATATGAAACCATTAATCACATTAATTGTGTTAATGGTAAATGGCCTGGTTCTTATATGGTGCTTTTCTACTCTACCTGAGCACTAAAAGTGCTTTACAAGCCTCATTCACATCTATTCATTAAAGCACTTATTTCTATGGTTAAGCGCTTTCTATCATATCTATTCATACTCCGATGAATACCTATGCATTGAAGAGCAACTTTGGGTTATTTTCTTGCCCAACGATATTTGGCATACAGACCGAACCTGCCATACCTCCTGAGCTACAGACACCCCTAATCAAATCATGTTTTAAATGTCACCGTGTATAACATTGCAAACACGTACAGTCTCAGATTAGTCTGCAGAGTTTGGATAACTGTAGTAGCGGCCTCAGTTGCTTCCACACCCTGTTGCAGAATGTGGTCACACGTCACTTCAGCAGTTTATTCTGACAGACGTTCATCTATGATTGTTATTTTTTAAACATCAGAGTGCTACAGAATACTTTCCCACCTCGCTTTTTTTTTGTACTTCTTCTATTAAAAGAGAAAGGAGGGGGTGCCACCGATTGTCGGGCTGCAGCCCCAGGTTGTGGCCGGTGGTGTTGTAACCTCTTTGAACCAGTAATGTCTTCGTATATTAATAAAATACGAATAATAGGTTTAATCGGCTAATATTTCTGGAGCCACAACTGTTAAATGTCTAATTGACTAGTTCTGCACAGCTGTAGTTGAAGCATGAAGGGTGTGCTGGGGGGGGGGGCTGGTTACTGAAAAATGCGCTAAGTAGAAATAGTGTTTATTAATATCCTTGTGGCCACCTTATTGAATATATGAGCACTGTAAATTACTGAAAAGTTTGAGAAGAGTTAGAAATGAGTTGCTGTACTTTTGAAGAACTACGACATCTAAAACATCTGTATGGTATCATAATAGACTTCCTTGACTAGCTAGCGGCTGTGCTGCTCACTGTTGTTTTATAGTGTGTTTGAAATGCCTGTAACTTACATATACAATGCATTTTCTGTTCTTTCCACATTGCACTTGTTATATTAGGCAGTGCTGAAATGTTGGCAGTTTTAAAGAGATGTGCCTGAGATAATTAGTGGTAAAAGATGAGCATTGTTTGAAGCAGCTTGTTATGATGAAGTAAATGGAGCATGGTTAAAAAAAACAGACAGGTTACCCCCTGCTGGACATTAGAAAGTATGCAGGTTTGCACTGACTTCAGTTTTCAGAGCCAGAAACCAGGTCCATCTTTTATATACGGTCTATAGATTGTGCTAAGCGAGGGAAAGTTTACTCTGTCTTGACAGTTTAACTGTCTCAATATTGGATCAGTTAATACTTTAATAGAAACCGAAAAAACATTTTGAATTAATTATACACTATTTATCATAAACATGTGCAGGCGTGCACACTCATACATACAAATGCTACGTATTCTTCCTGTCTCCAGTAGTCAGTTTATGTGCAGTAATACAGATTGTGAGATAGCTGGCTGTTTGGATGTAATCATAGAGATATTTATCTATCACACTGAGTTAGAGAGCATGCACTTGGCTTTCGTGTCACAGCTACTGAGAGGTTTTACCTGCTAACGCTGAGTCGAGTCCCTTTAATGTTTAGTCAAAAAGAAAACTGAAGGCGGAAGGTGCTAATACTTAATCATTAAAGCCCTTCCTGCCACCACAGGAAAAAAATGCAGACACACCTGTTAGCAAAATAGTCCGGAAAGGAAAACCATCACAAATCTAAACAAAATGTTTCTGCTGTTGTCTACATTTCACCAAAATCAGAAATTTCTGCTGCTTTTAGTTTGTTGCCGGTTTTCTCTGCATGGTGAACCTTACCCCTCGTTAGTAAGCAGTAAATGGCGATTTCTGACACAAAACTTTGCTCCATTTCTCTGACACATGACGCTGTAATGTTACAAATTTCGAGGATTGGTGGGATTGTCAGCAAAAAGTAGTTGACATACATAGTTGGGGCACTATATAGAGCCTAGATCACATGCTCAGAATTTGGACACTCGAGTAATATAGTGGAAAGTAAATATGTGCACTATGTCTTTTTAAAAAATGAATGAATTTGCACACAGCTCATCTCATTGTCAGGTTGAGATTTTTAGATATAAACTACTCGGTGGGACCAGCAGCTTTAGATCAGTCGGTATGTTTTGTCTCTGCAGAACAGACAGCTGAGCCAAGTGAAAAGACCTGTAATTACACAGCTGTAAACCTCTGGAGTTTCTGTCAAGGGACCTGCGTTATTGTGTTTGTCTTGGCATATTTATTGACTTTTGTGATATATCAGGAAGTAATTCTACTCTTAACTCCATGTTCCTAATACTTCTAAACTGAAGAAAAAGAAACAGTCGGTACAGCTGTTTAAAATTCACAACTACTGTCTTTTATCACCGTTATCAATAAAGGTAGATGTTTTGAAAATGCTGGGTATGTTTTGAGTTTTTTGTGCAACCTTTTAGCATGCCGTGTTTAGAAACCTTTTTTTATGCCACTCAACAGTCAGTGTATGCCAGAGTGGGGCGGAGCAAATAAAACAAGAGGACTAGAGTAGCTTTGCATGAGTTGTGGTTCAAAATAATCTGTCTGAAACAAGCCTTTATTGCCTTTCCTTTAAGCTTTCATGACTATCGGTAGGTGGGGCTAATGTGCTCGAAACATTTTAGGGATTTCTGCTTGCTTTGACATCATGCAGAGCCAAGAGTAGAAAAAAACAAGCTTTTAGAGCAGTCTAAAGCTAAAGCTTTCACCATTATAACAGCATAAATGACTTAAAAGCTGACAGAAAAAAAGAAAAATCTATCCAAAGGTATCATGGTAAAAAGACTCTGTGTGAGGGCAGCTGTTCTTTATTCTCCTTGTCCAGTTAGTTTCTCCTAGGTGATTTCCATGCTTTGTTTGATTATGCATCTTTGTTTTGGCGTCTTCACCCTTTTTGTGTTCCTTATTGTTCTTTTTGAACACCCACAGGTAAATTCTCAGTTACGTGTCCCTTTGTTGCTCACAGTTTTACTTCCTGGCAGTTCAAACTGCAACACCTTCTTTCATCCCAGCCTCAGCCGTGCCTCCTTTACTTTCCTGTCCATCCTCCCGCCCATCTCCCTATGTTGTTTTCTCCCTCTACACCCCGACTTCCTCTTCCCTGCCCTCCCAGTTTTTTCTCTCCATGGTCCTGAGTTTGTTCCTGGTTATAATGGTGCAGATTACAGGAGGCAGAGCGGCACCGCACCTCGGCTGAGGAGGGAACCAGGCGCTTCAAGCTGGATTTTGCGAACAAGGCCGACAGCCTCCAGCGGCAGATCGAACACAGAGAAAAGCAGCTGTAAGCAAACCGCCTACAAAACTCATTGGTTAAGACACACACCCACACATTAACAAAGCACATCTGCTTTACCTACATTTTACATAAATTACTTGATACATCGATTTTTTTTCATGTATATTTTAATCAGTGCATGCTGTAATATGATCTATCACTTTGTCACCTTCATTCTTATTAATATAAACATGTGAATGTGCTGTACCTGTAGCCAGCAGCTGGAGACGGACCTAAAGATAGAGAGGGAGTGGAGGCAGACGTTACAAAATGACCTGCACAGGGAGAGGGACTCAGTAGCTCAGCTCAGCACAGAGGCGCTGCAGATAAACGGTCTAAAAAAGGTAAGATGGGAGAAAAGAAATACTGCTTTGTTTTTTTTTAAGTGTGTGTTTGTGTTTATGACAGTACACATTTCCATTTACTTGATATATGTTGATCATTGTCTTCTCTTCTTTCCCTTTGATTGATTTTTCCAGGAGTTTCATCGTCTCCAGGATGAAAATGTTCAGCTGAAGACCATCTGTGAGGACCAAGAAAAAGCTCTGGAGGAGCTTGGCTCCAAACTCAGCGAGTATGTGAACTTTATTTTGAAAAGCTCTCCTATCGTCATAACAAAGTTGCTTAGCGGTTTAGAGCGGGGTGAAGAATATTTTTAGAACATTTTCAATAAGAAAAGCATTAACTCCAAAATCATTAACAGTTCTTCCACCTTCATGTGGGAAAAAAAAAATCCTTGGATTGGATACTCTTTGTCCAGCGTTCTTCATTCCCATGAGGAAAAGAAACAGAAAAGCAGATTAGAGACAATATTTATTTCATATTTTATATCTCATAAGACTTGGCCTTTACACATTTTTCTAATGCAGCGTATTATAACTTGATTATGAATCAGATATACATTATGTGGTATAGGAAAAATTCTAAATGAACCTTTTTACGAGTAAATCCTAGCATGAGAACTATAAAGACTCTGTCACACTGGCCAACCAGTGGCTACCAGGAAGTACGTAGCACAGACACGTGCTAAAATCAGGTATTAACAGCATGAGTGAGCTACCAATGTGTGGTAAGTGTGAACAAATTAAATTGGTGCCTTTTTAACTGCATAAAAGATATTGATCCATGTTGTCATGATGAACTGTTGGACAGCTGATGCCTCCCCTCTTCCCCTTCTGGGTATTAAGGAAATTACGTCTTTCACAGATTGGCTGATTGGCTGAGCTAACACAAAATTATGACACAAAAAAAGAAATTCGCTGGGCATCACGTGTAGATCACTGGGAAAAATGCATTTAGTGAGAATAAGTTCATTTTGACGTGGTTTGATACTTTTATTGAAGGCTTTGGCACCAGACTGAGCAGTTTTAATGATTTAGAAAAACTGTAACAACAGCGATCTTATTATCATTACAGCTAAAATCTCCTTTATCTCTGTCTGTGCTACAAAATGAAATTCATTCGCTTCGATAGGTAACTTTGTCCATTTTGTCTAAATCAGATCCAAACTGAAGATTGAGGACATCAAAGAAGCCAACAAAGCTCTTCAGGTAATATAGCAGACAGTTTAAGAAGAAAAAGGAGCAGTGGAAGGGAAGGTTAAGGCCTTTCAAAGAAGAAATCTACAGCTGCAAAATCCCAGAATAAGTGTAGTTAGCAAAGCTGACTTTGGTTTGTGTGCTATTTAAGAACACAGGTTTGTTGTTTGTTTCAGGGGGGTCAGGTTTGGTTGAAGGACAAAGAAGCCACTCACTGCAAGCTCTGTGAGAAGGAGTTCTCCATCTCAAGAAGAAAGGTCTGTCTTCAGTTGACTTCAGATAATTACATTTGAAACAGGGATCTAAGGCTAAGGCTTAAAAGAATCATTGATCACCTAATGTGTGTAAAATGAATCCAGAAACATTTAAGGTGGTTCTACTCTCTGTCTCTGTCTACAGCACCACTGCAGGAACTGTGGGGAAATTTTCTGTAACAGCTGCTCTGACAATGAGCTTCCTCTGCCAGCATCTCCAAAACCAGTTCGCGTCTGTGACACCTGCCACGCCCTCCTCCTGCAGCGATGCTCCTCCAATCCAACATGAGAGTGTGCTGTGCCGCCGCCGTAACGGCCTCGGAACTCGGCACTCATGAGTACCACCTCTCCAGTGTTGTATCAGATCCGTATCTCAACTTCTATGTATAGTGTTTGCTGCTAATGGGTGGAGCACGTGCATTTTATGATCCTTATACTTAATTTGTCGTTTTAGTTTGAAGGAAGGGGAAAAAAAAAAAAAAAAGAGCGTCATGTGCATCTGACTAACTTGTCGATGTAGCTGCTTCCTCTGCAGATGTTCTACAGGGAGTCTAAAATAATCTTCCCTTGTAGTCAGACACAGAATAGTCTGCTGTAATATTAATAGTTATGATTGTCAGCCCCAAGTATATATATTAAGAAACCATATTTAGTTTATGGTGCCCAATCAAATGACCAGGTAACCATTTGTCGTAACTACTACTCCAAAAATTGGTCACTAAAGCTCAGCCAGCGATTTTGGTAAAGTTCAGGAGGGTGCGAGTGTTTGGTTATGAAAGCAGAAACAGCTCTGCAGAGGTGGAAGTGAAACTGCACTATGATGAGGACTCCTGTAGCTAAAAGCAGACAGTTCTATGAACCAAACCTCTAATGCATCTGTTAGTCCTCAACGTCTTCACATTAACTTTATAGCCAAACGGGTGAGATTTTAAAGTTTGCACATGCAGTTTGGTGGCCTTGCTATGGCTGTCGGGTTGGACTCCTTTGCACCGTCTTTTAAGCTAGAGTTAAAAGAACTCAATTAAGAGTTAACAAGCCTCAGGCAGCGTTTAAGGAAGAATTGTGCCACAAAACAGCAAAAAAAAAAATCACTTCCTGTCAGCGTTGTAGCAGCAAGTGGTTGACAGACGAATCACCACAGAACAAAGATGGTCATGGCCTCATAAAATAGGCTGAAGGCCACTTTTTATCTGAAGTTAAGTACTGGAGTTATTTATTAAACCTGACTTTGACATGGAAATTATGTTATGTCCTGACATGACATGTTGCACTTTGGGACCTTCGACTGTATATAAAAGACAGACTCACTGGTTAGTGAAGCCCCATGTGAGCTGAGTGTTTCTCGTTTCTCATCTTGATTTTTGGGGGGATGCTTCAGACTCAAGTCTAGTTCATGGTCACTGTGTTGGTTGCTGCACGTACCAACTGTAATGTCACCACTGCCCCGTTTATACCCACTGATTCTGCAGGTTGGATTGAACTGAACTTGCTGCAGTCTTTTCCTGACCAATAGATGTCATCACTCAGAAGAAACCTCCACATCAGCGCTGGTATAGGAGTAGAAGAAGTCTCATCTCATTGAGCTTGAGCACAAAAACGGAGGTGCACAATCAGCCGAAACGACACTAATGTGTGGCGCACACAAGCAGTTGTGATGTCACAGAAGGGAAGGGATTAACTAGGTTTTTAAGTTACAAAGTAGGCCTACCCTGAAGGCATAAACTGCTTTTTTTTTCAGTTTTTTTTTCTCTAATGGGGACTATAATACAACATGATCTTTTATTTGTATATTTAATAAAATGTGACACTAGAGATTAAGACCACAATCTTATCAGGAATGTGTTTGACTTCATAGATGAGGGTGCTGAAGGGAACAATTTCCAATAGATTTGTGGAGTCTTCTTTCTGAAAGCTCTCTGTTGGCCATTGTTTCTGGGTCTTATGTTGCAATCTCCATCTTTAATATACAGTCTATGTTCAGGACCCACCTTTTCCCACCCCATAAGGTTGTGTGTTTTCCTTTCATTGCACATCCCACTGTTAACTTCACCAGATTTGTGTTGCTCAGCTTCAGTCACCGGGATCTCATATTACAGATGTTTTGGGTTCTTGGAAGATGCACAAGCAAAATGAGTTATGAACTTGTCATCCTGTATGCATTTAATGTTGAAACTTCTTTGCTTAACCATTGGGAACGATCTTAGGACTACATTTTTATAAATCCAGGAACATTTTTATAAATGGGATTTGTACGCACTCACACTTCAAGCTAAATCTGCAGACTATTTACAGCTCCAGGCAGCTTGAACTCTGCTGACACTAGTTTACCGTGGGGATGTGAAAAGCACTTGAATCTCTTTTTTTTTGTGGTATTGGTGCCATATGTGCCTGTGTAAATACAGTGATTACCTTCTCTTCACGTTGCCAAATTGAGTCCTCTATTTCTACACTGAGAATTAAAACGAGAGCCCAGAATATTTCAGCGTAGCAACACTAGCCAAGGGAGAAAAAATAAATAAATTAAAGGCACATTTCACGGTTTTTGTGACACTAATACAGTGGGTGCTGCTTTAAGGAGCAGTCGATGCAGTCAGCTCTAGTTTGTGAGCTCAGTCGTTCTCAGTGTGGCTGGTTCAGTTGGTTTTTTTTTGTGGAAATTAGTAACTAAAGTTAGTGGTTGTAAATGTGTTACCTACTTACAAAATATGTTTGAACACTTGCCAATCATACTGGGTGAAATATAGATTGGAGTTTGTTTTATACATGTTAATTTGTACTTTTATAAGCCTGAAAATTTTGAACTTTCCCCTGTTTACTTGAAGTTTGTTGCAATCAGATGTTAAAGAAGAATCACTTTTTTTTTCTGCTGCTCCATTTGTGAAGTTTAACAATTTTAAAATGGATCATTTGTGTTGCCAAACTAAGAGTTTTGAATGGAGGTTTGAAATATGAGTTCCAGTGCATATTCTGGTTTCGTGCTTGTAAAGTTTACAAATTGTTTTTTTTTTGTTAAAGAACTGGATGTTTTAATTCCAGTGAAGAGACAATAGGCCAGGGATTATTTCAATAAGTGTTAATATAGTTTCAGATATTGTCTAAACATGTCATTAAGATCTATTGGCAGATGTCTCAGAGCAGAACCCAGACTACTTGGTTTTTTTTTTGTTGTTTTAAATGTCCCAGATCACAGTGGGACTTGTACAGTTGATACATTGTTGTATATAAATATTGATTACCACTGTTGCCCTTTAGCTTACTTACCTTAGCCAGTTTAAAATTAACTCTGTTGCCTTGACTGTTTCGCAGTTTCTGATTAAACGCTCACAGAATGGGTTCGTGCTTCCTGTCATTTTTTCCCCCAGCTGATTAAAAGTTCTCTTAAATATTAAGATGAGGATTTTTGCCCACTTGTTTTTTTGTTTTGTTTTTTTAAATGCATACTCTTATTTTTAATAACCTCAGTATGGAGACTTATCCTCAAATAATATCATAGTCAGAAAGACAATTAAATATAAAATTTATTAGGCAAAATGTACAACAGCTGCACAAGCTATCTTACAGCTCAAATATAGACTTTATTTTAATTCCACTCTTTGAGAGTAGAATATAATATTTCTTTTTTTTTTTTTTTTTTTTTTATTTTTTTTTTAAATTTTAAAAAATTATTTA
>VOQK01003693.1:0-10513 GCA_015052645.1 Benitochromis conjunctus | reverse complement strand
CTCTTAATTGCTCAATGATGAAAAAAAAAAACACACAGTTTGGATAAGAGCCCCTGTGGAAGCCAAACAAAAGATTCTAATTGCCATTAGGGTATTGTGATTGTGCAGAAACACTCTATTAGTATTCAAACACAGTGGGAGAAAAGAAACTTCTAGATGGCATACTAAGTACTTCGAATGTGTGTCTGTGTTTGTGTGTGTGTGTGCGTGTGTCTGTGTGAGTATGTGTTTGTGCATTCTCTGGAATATGGGATATGAGATTTCCTATGTGGCATTATGTAGACATCCATGACCAATTAATCTGCCTTACATCAAGTCTCTACTCACAGATGGATCCTTTATTAGAGCCGTTTTCTAATCAACCGCCAGCACCTGCTAAACTCTCCATTTTTACGATTTCAAATATTTTATTTTTGGTAAACAAATTGCAGAGCTTGACTGGAACCAATCCATGTATGAAGATTTGCATGCTGACACAACTCTGCTTTTTTTCCCCTCCCATCAAAACATATAAAGTGAATTACCTAAGCCAGACTGCCCATATACAGTCAGTAAGCTTAAAAAAAAATACATATTATCAAAGCAGTCAAATAATGCGAGTAAAATGAAGTCTAAACAGATTCTAACTGCGTGTCGACCACACCCGATGGACAGAGAGAAAGAAAAAGATGTTACATGTCACTGCGATCAATGGCGGCCATTGTCTCTCCCCATCTGGCAGAGGTATAACACCTTTCCATGCACTTAAGCTGTGGCCACTGCAGTGCGCTAAGGGAGCGCATGGGTATGGATTGCCTCGTGTCCCCGATGCGATCGGTGCTATTGATCGCACTAATGCTGGACTGCAGAGGAAGGCAAGCGCCTGAGAAAGAGAGCAAGGGAGAAGAAGGGAGATGTGGAGAGTGAAATAGAGAGAGAGAGAGAGTGCTGCAGGAATGTGTCCCCAGGGAGCCCGTCTTGGGCTGGGGCAGGGCTTCAGGAATGCTCCCCAGGAGATCCCAGTGAAGGCTAGGGCAGGGCTGGAAGAATGCTCCTCTAGAGAGTTGAGAGTGGAGGCTGGCTGGGGCAGGGCTAGAAGAATGTTCCCCCAGAGCACCCCTTTAACTCTGGGGCAGAAGTGGAGAGGCTCTGTGGGGGGAGACCCCCCCCCACCCCTCGGCTCCAGAATGGCTGCGGATCAGGTTTCCGTGTGGGGATCAGCATCCTGCCGACTTGGCTTTAGGCTGCCCTGGGGAAGAGACAGGAGGCTGGAGGCATAGCTATTCCATAGGCCTTTCCAAAAACGCTTCACAAATGCTTTGTCTCACTATCACGCTGCCTCGCTGCACTGTCTGCGCACACTTATATTGTTACCTATCCTTAATGGAGAAAGAGAAACAGTGTGTGTGTAGTTTGACTTTTGTTGTCAGTTGGCACAAGACACGGTCATATGCCAGGTATGAGATTGCAGTGGTAGGCACGGAAACATGCCTTCAGGCCTACTCGCCAAAGAAATACCTTGCTTCTCATCTCATTTCAGCTTGTGTTTACTAGCCCACACTGTAAATAAAAATAACACCTCTAGCTCAGAGTTTAATTCAAAAGATTGCATTTTCACACAGCCTTACTCGGTCAATTCTTCAATTCCGCGTCTCTGAAGGTATTTGAATAGCCTAGTGCACACATGGGCTGTCAGCCTAGTGGCCGTTCTTTCATTATGGGTCCAGCTCCCTTGAGCAACACCTTTTCTTGTGTCCTTCACTAGAGGAGGGGCATGTCTGCTCCCCCCAGAGAGATCTGTGCCCTGCTATTTTAACCCTCTGTGAGATGACCTTTTTAATAAGTGTCTTTCTCTGCTTTCCTGCCGGCCACTGTGCGAGCAAACAGAGCATGTCTTCTGCTTCCCTCAGATAAAGGAATCAATCAGAGTGGGTGCAACAGAGAAAGAGAGAGAGATAACTGGGCCATATATGGATTTATATTATGTAGATTTCCCCTTTTCCTCATCCCTGTAGACACTGCAAAATGCACTCAGCTTCAATAAAACACATTTCAAATTTATGAGAAAAATAGAAATGAAACACTAATACTCACTGAAAAACAATAACATCTCCTCACAATGCAGAACATGCTAATACGATAGAAACTCTTTTTCTGTTTGCAATGGGCACAATTTCTTTTTTAAACCTGCTGATATATGTTCCCCCCCCCTTCTTTTCCCAACCACAACATGTTTGTTTGAAGTGTTTGAATTCATTTACATCAAGCCTTTGGGTCAGCAGCATGGAAACATTCAGTAATACCCTCAACTATGAACAGACTCCTGGCAGTCCGTGCTTTATACTAACTGTTTCCAACAGGCTCCTATTGGTTGTACTGTTTTTTTTTTTCTACTAACTTTGTGTATTGATCCAACAGCTGCTTTGTGGCTGCCAAGAAGAATGTGCCAAACTGCAAAGACTTTATTCGCTTCAAAAAGGCTCACATAAGAAGAAAAGCGACATGACAAGACCTGATTAGCCGAACTCTGAGCCACCGCCGTTCATCAGAAATTCTGCTGTGTTTTTGCCGGGGTGTCTTGCGACATCCTGGTACAAAGAGCAGCACACTGATTACAAGGCTTTGAAAGGAGGAGAGGCGGTCAGGGGAGAATAGCTACTTCTGGCACAACGCAGCCACTGAAAAGAGACCTCATGCTAGAGTGAGCTCTTACAATTGGGCTTGAGTCTTTCCTGTGTATGTGTTTGTGTGGGGGGCATGTTCTACGTGAGCATCTGAGAGAAAAGAAAAATAGGTATGGAGGGAAAGAGGTAGAAGAAGAAAACGCAGGAAAAGATATTAAAGTAGATGTTGACTCCGTGGTATAGAGTCCCCGTGCATTTCCTCTTTGTGCAACAGTGCCAGCAACGTTAACAGGAATGTCATTAGGAATTCAAAGCATATGCCCTCGTGAGGACGCCCTCTTTCTCTTTCCCCTGTGCTCCACACGGCACATATTATGCACTGTATAAAGTATTTATTGGTCTTTGTCAGACGAGGGCTGCATTTTCTGCAGAAAAACCATCAAAATAAGAATAGAGGAACTTGCTGGGGTTTTTTTGGTGGTGGTGGTGGTGGTGGGGGGGTGCTCGGTTTTGTGGGTTTAAGGCATAAACAACAATGGCTAGCACTGCAACTCTTTGCTTTTCTCGTATCCACATCCCCCATCTATCTAACGCTCTGTGTCTCTCACGTTTTTGCTTGTTCAATCAGTCATCCGTACACACACAAACACTTATTAACGAGCACGAGCACACATGCTCCCTCTCAGCACCTGCGTGCCTGCACTTTGCATTTTAGACGACACATAATTCATCGCCCTAGAGGCTAAACACATGCCGGGACTCCATCCAGTTGACCTCTTTCTTAAGTAGGTAGCCACAAAAGCCGAGATGACATGTGGACAAAACAGAGATAATCTCCTGCACTCACCCAGAACTACAAGCTACAAGCACCTGAGCGAAAACCTATACCAACGACAGTGTTCTTATTTCCCCCTTTTTGCTGTGTAGCGGTCCTTTGAAACTACTGTGTTCAGTTCTGTCACAATGACCAGCCCAAGAAGCGGTTGTCTCGGTTTCTCTCACACTCAGTATCTCTCCCTGGCCCTGGCTCTGCCTGCTCTTTGTTCACTCTCTTCCTCAGCCTGCAAGTCTTTTTCAGCGGCACAAGCAGAAGAATGGCACATTAAATCTTAATAGGACTGCGTCTGGCCGTGTTGAATTGCAGAGCGTGTTAAGCCGGCGCTTTCCTCCCCCTTGGCACACGCTTGTGGAAGTGGAAAACAATTGAATAAAAGAAACCGCTCGCTCTCTCTGTAACACAAGTGACTTCGGCTGCTCTGCTGAAACTATGAGATTGAACTGACTCCAGCTCACAAATGGCTTAAGCCCTTACTAAGAGACTGTAAAATAAACATTTGTACTTTTCAAGATGCATATGTGGAAGGTGCACAGAGGATTTACCTGACCACCCGCAATGAAGTCGTCACATTATTCTCTCTTCCAAGTGACAGCTGAAAAACGCTGCCATAGAGCTCTGTGCTTAACTGGTGGCTGAGACAGAAGATAGAAGAACAGGAGTAACCTAGCTAGGAGGGATATGTGAAATGTATGAAGAGAAGGAGATAAAAACTGAATATTTAGATTGAATACAGTCAGAAAAACAACAAGGAAATAGAGAAAAGACACAGTAAAGGTAGGGAAGAGCCAATCTTAGCAGCAATGTGAGTCTAGGCCTGCTTTGTAAGGCAGTCAGAGGCGGTAATTAGCCAGTGATGAGTTGACGGGTTGTGTGTCCAGTGCTCGGCACTGCTGGGTGGGGCTGTGGGAGGTAGATAAGGCCAGCAGTGGGCTTATCTCTGAGAAGGACAGGCACCAGGCCTGCCAGGCAAATCCACCCACAGACCTGCCGTATTTTATTAACAACATCATTAATGCCAGACAGGTTATGTGCGATGGCTCGGAAGAGAGACGGGAAAAAGTAAAAAACAAATAAAGTCTCAATTCCTGCTTGGCCGGCCAGTCTAAAGTACATAGGCACCGGTTGACGTGTTTTGAAAGCAAGGAGCTTGTGGAGATGTTTACCAGGTAGGCAGCCAACGGAAGGGCACGGAGAGCGAGCTTGGATCTTACCTCTGGGTTTTGCTCATTCTCCTCTGGGTCCCCGGAATTCAAATGATTTTCTTTTTTTCCCTTTCAAACGTGGGACTACTCACCAGAATAATGATGAAGCAGATACAGAGAAACATAACTAGACACAAAGAAAAGGCAAAAATGTTTTTTTTTTTACGTTACGGACATTCAGGGTTTCGTTTTCAGACACATGCTTTCTAAAATGTTTAGTTTTCTCCATTTCTCTTGCTCTCGCTCACCTGCATTTTGCAATCAGGTGTTCAAGGTTTTGTTTCTTTCATGCTCCTTTAAATTATAGAGCATTAGTAATTCATTTATTACCTATTTTTTTTAATTTGCAGTAATCTGTTGATCTTGGATCAGATGCCACTATAACAGTTATCAGTTATCATTTTGTATTAGTATATGAAATATGCCAAATAGCTTTCTGTGGCATGTCTCCCTGTAATAATAATCCCGCACCCCCAGGTTATGAGGATGTGACGTGGGTGCACCAATCAGTGTATACCTCACTCACCCCAACGCACACCTAAATGAAACAGGCTTTAGAATCGTCTTCTCCAATTTCCCCCAATGAAAAAAAGGTCTTAGGATTTTGCTCATGTCTGCGTGGAAATGTACTGCACATTGATCCCCATAGGGCTTTTTCCTTACATGGCTTTTGCCAAACTCACCAGTAATGGGAGGAAAGGAAGGAGGGAGACGGAGGGCGGTGGAAAGAGTGACCAGTCCGACAGGTTTATGTCTCCCTGCAGGCTGAGCTCTGTGGAGCGGGCCCACAGGAAGGAACGGAGCCAGCTGTGACGGCATCCTGCTAGCCGCTGTGGTTTAGGAGCTTTGGGGCTACACTATCACCGACTCAACATTTCCCCCCTCTCCTCTACCCTTCCCAGGGGTTGTTTTTGTTGGCCAGGGGGCAGTGTTTGGGTGGGGGCTGCTATGTGGCTCTGTGGAACAGCCACTCCTATACTTCAGGATATGGGAAGTTGAACCACCTGCAAGGACAGGGATTCTCAAATATCGTGTAAAGTAGCACATTTGTTCCTTAGCGCTAATTGCCATTTTCAGACTGGAAGGTAGGTTCATAAATGTTATTTTATGGGCACGATGGGTGTCATTTAAGGTCTCCAAGGCCACCAGCTGGACTGTGCTTTGGCAGCAAAAGCACCATGTGCTATAACAGAATGTAATGGTTCGACAGTAAAGACATGCTGTCAGGTAGCACAGAGACGTCCTTCTAATGTTAAGAGCAGTGGACAGATTGGGTGGGTGGGTGTGGGAGGGGGCACTGAGAATTCAAAGGTTATCTGATCTATTCCACCTCCAACCTGCCTGGCTGATCAATCATACTGGAAGAGTCAATCGATTTGATCAGAGAGCCTCTCCTTAGAGAGGACCTCCCAACGAGCGGGTAGGATTCTGCGAAAGGCTGCCAGCTTGGAACATGTCTCCGCGATAAACCGAGACATTAAAATCCCTGATTAAATAGTAACTCACCACCTGTGGCAGCCATTCTCTAAATAAGCCACTGATTTAAGACAGCAAAGAACATCTACTGGTGCTGTCACTCCATCGTGTTATCAGGCTCATTATAAATGCAATATGTGTACAATGAAATCAGATCAACAAAATCCTGCAAGACTGACTGACAGCCAAGAGAGATCAGGCCGTAGTAAACAGAGTGGTAATCTTTATATTAGGACATTATGTGCCCCCAGTCAAAGCATGATGCATCTTTCTCATCATGAACTTGGTTTGTAGAACATACCCCACAAACAAAGTCAACAGACAAAACCATCTTATGATTGGATTTTAATCCAATTGCATTATTATTCAGGCCTCCCATTGGCCATTCATTACTCTCACATGGAGCCTGTGTGGGTTGTTATCACCCAATCAGGCTCAAGACTGTATTCTGGAGAGCATGCTTTCGTTTGCATCCTTTAAACCCTATGAGCCTTCCCTCTCTCTGGGCCCGCCAACGGAATACCTAATTCCAAAGTAAACTGATTGCTCTCTCCAACAAGATTACGCTGTGATGATGTTAGCCAAATGAGACTGCTATTCAGATGCAACCAGGGCAGGCAAGGATGCTTACCGCAAGATGACTGATCAGCATGTTAAGAGAAACAAGGTTGGGAAAAAAAAGAGGCGAAAACGAGGGATAGAAATCGAAAGAGTGCGAGAGAGTTGTGTGCGTGGGGGTAAGCAGAAATGTAATTTGCTTCTCACCTCAGGCGACTGGGCTCTGAGGCCAGTAAATATGCAAACAAGCTGAGCCTGGCCATCAATATGAAGACCCTAGATGATTACTAATCTCCACCGCAGAAGTAGATTGAGGTCTGTTCAGCAGTGCCATGTAGCATGAGGGTGGGGGGTGGGGGGAGGTCCAAACTTCGTCTCCATGTTGGCTGCCAAGATTATGCACAATTCGGAGTTATAGGTGTAGCTGACCTTCAGTTTGGGAAGTGCTATACTATTTATGATGCATACAAATTAGCAATAGAGCGGCAATAAAAATGCAGGCGTCTTAAACCTATATTGTAAATGTTTTTTGAAAGGATACATTAATCATGTTGTGAATGTAATTCAGAAACTTCTGCAGCAAGTTTCCAGTAACTTTGAACCTTGTTTCAAACTCAGCCTGGTCTTTTCATCATGGAGAGCTCCTTGTCTGATATGAGCTCTTAGACGTGCGGCACAGTAGTTTACCAGCCCATTGTCATTCCCCATCCGTAATCCGGGATAAAACCTATGGGACACAGACCGGTCTGGAGTCATTAGGTGTGTGCGTGGCTTACCCAGACAGCCAGATAAACCAGATGCCTCGGGATGGCCAGGGGTCATCTCTCTGTGTGAACACGTTGTTGATGTCCTTGTTTGTCTCTACCTCTTCTTCGCCCGTATCCCCCCTCACACCCTTCATCATTCCTTTTTTTGCGTGCTTTCTTTCACTCCCTTGATTGCCCTGCACAGTCATCACAAACACAGAAGTCCGCGTTGGAGCTTAGCAGTCGAAGAACCTGTCAGCTAAAGGGAAGGAGGAAAGAGAGACAGGGGAGTTGACTGTGGCCCTAGGTTGAATGCCTGAGGGTGTACTACGTGTGGAGGGTAGTTAGTGCAGAAGGACACACCACAGTCTGCAGGTGAATTCTCTCATTTTGGGAGACTTAATGCATTTGAATCATCACCTCTAGGGGGACGTCTTATGACTTTCTGTTACAGAATGAGCCTTGATATAAAATGCAGCAAAGGTTGTGTGTGTATGTGTGTTTTGTGTTTTTTAATACAGCAGGAGGGCCTGTAAGAGGAATATATATTCTAAGAATGTCTTTCCAGTCCTAAACATAATTGACTATTTCTTGTATTTTGGAGTATGTTTCCAGCATTGAGCTTTACCCTCTGCAGTGAGTGCACAAGGCTTGAGGATGTTTACCTGGCATGGTGCCTGTTGTAGCTGCCCTCCTGTTGAGGAAAAGCAGGTCAGGGTATAGCTTTGTGTTTGTTTGTTTGTGCAGGTGTGTGTTTTTTCTCGCACGTGTGTATTGTGTGTATTGTGAATGTGTATGGCTTTGTGTGTGCACGTAAGTTTGCATGTATGTGAAGAGGAGGGGAAGATCATTAAGATAGAAATAGTCAGAGAGTGCATTGCATTCAGCTAGTTAAAGAAACACACAGAATGTAATCTAATGTAAGCAGTTATTTTTCAGGAGAGGGTGGGATGGTCGATGATGGGGATGGTGGATGGCGGGTGAACTGGATTCTCAGTTCACCTTAACCATCCATCTGCTCAGCCATCAATCTTCCTCCTTTCTAGCCCTCCGTTCATTTACTCATCCACCCATTTATCCATCCTTACCCATGGCCAAAGGGCCATGTCTCTTTGTGGCCCTGATAATCTGGACCAATTTCCTCTGCAATTTATTTCCCAGCCAACCACCCACCTGGTCAAGCAGCATCAGGCTTCTCAAGGTAGAGCCACTCATCCCAGCAAGCCCCTTCCCACCAGTCACAGCCTCTTTTTGCCCCCTCCTGTCCTTAAGTCGTAGATCTTTTAGTCTTTTGTGTTCTTTCAGTTTCAGTTTTGTACCATAGTAACGGAGTATCCTTTCCTTTACAGAAATCTCTGACACCACTCAGCATGTGTTGTTTACCTCTAATGCCTGAGCCCTTCTTCTTCTTTGATTTCTATTATCATTTCCTATTTCTTCCACTTTCTGTGCTCCTTCATCTCCATCGTTCTCTTCCTTTGTCACGTTCTCTTCCTCTCTTTCTTGCATTCTTTCTTCCTTTTCTCCATCCTGTCATGGCTCTTCAGTATTCTGCTGCTGTCTTGTGTAGAGTGATTTTGCCCAGACACGTCTGGCTCTGGGTAAAGTGCAGTCCCCAGAGAGCGTGCTCCGCAGCCCCCAGGTCGCCAGCACCATGAATACATTATGATCCCCATTTCCATCCTGTTGCCACGGCAGCACTTTTGGAGCCGCAGGGCGATTAAGACGTGTGCTGTCGATACCCTGATAGGAGCAGAAGTTGGATCTGGAAGCTGGCCTTTGATCAGATTTCATCCTCCTGCCTGCTATTGGTGGCTTCAGTGCAGGAAGACAAAGAGGGAGTCTTGTGGGTTTTTTATTGGTTTGACAAGCTCACCTGCTGCACATAAGCATACCATGCATCCATCCTCAAGCTTTTTTTCCCACCTCTATGCTTTATCTCTGTCTTTCCTGCCTGAAACCATTTCCCTCCCTTTTTCTCATTTCCTTTGCTCCTCCCCATCACCGCAGTTCAGCTAAGGCAGCATTATACGCAGTCTCTCTCTGCTCTATGATATTCTGCTATGCTCACAAAGGAAGCAACTCCCTTACCTTTTATTGTTTCCTTTTTTCTTTGGGGGATGATGTATAAAACATGGTGCCTCAGGTAGAGGATGTTGGGTAGGAAGCCATGTCCCCCTAAATGGCCAGCCGTGTGCATGCGCCTAACACTTCACTGAGCAATCTGTCAACATGTCAGCAACACATGTTTTGTAAAAAGCCTCTGGTGGGAGCCAGGGGAAAAAAGGCACTCCTGCCAGACCAGAGAGGAAATGCTTTTTTCTCCTCTATGCAGTGGATTTTCTATTGCTGGTGCTCTGTCCCACGGGCCCCCCACCACCACGCTCTCCTCCCCCACACATACACCCGTTGTCTGCACTTCAGAAATTTGAACTGGGGACCCTCGAGGGGGTTTACTGGGAGGGTGGGGGTAGGCTGCGAGGGAGGGGCTCCCTCTTTTTCAGAGCGTATGAAATTGTGAAGGTATATTGTGGCAGGTCCCCAAGCGGTCTTTTCTAATACCTGAGTTTCTGGCGAAGCTGGAAATTACCAGCGGCTCCCCCGAGGGACGGCTTTATCCACACCAGGAAGGGGAGCAGAACTCAGTGGGGAGGTTACTTAATGCATGGCTGAAATAAAAGAATTTCTGAGAGACAGAGGCTGAAAAGCTAGCTTTTTTTTCTTTTCTTCATTTTTCACCCCCCTCCTCTCTTACTCTCGTTCCCTCTCCCTTTCTCTTTTCCTCCCCAGTAGTATAGTTTACTACTCTCTGCCTTCTCTTGAAGGGTTCTAGTTTAATAAACTTTCAGAGGATCCTGCTGGTGCAGACAGCTAGACAAATACCCTTGTGTGTTCTCTTTTGTCAGAGATACAGCTTTTTGTTATGTTCTTGCAAATTTGATTTCTCCCTCTGTCTTTCGTTTTCTCTGCCGCCCTCTGTCTCTCTCCCTTTCTGCATTTGTCTTCATCTCCCTTGTCCTTCTCTTGCTTTCTGTCTCCCTCTTTGATTCACATACACATAAACACACACGCACGCACTCTCTCTCTCAA
>VOQK01003690.1:7308-18407 GCA_015052645.1 Benitochromis conjunctus | reverse complement strand
TACTAAAAATGAATTTTATCTTTTCAAGTGAAAAAACAATACAGTGAAAAAACAGACAGGAAAATGATTATAAACAGGGGGAAAATCCATGTAGTCATTTAAATCAGACATTTTCTGTACGATATGAATAGAATTTTTGTGTCCTAAATAGAAAGCATTTTAATGACTTTCTGCATCCTGTTGATGCCCAGAGATGGAAACAGCAGTAGATCAAGAAACAAGAGCTGCAAAATGTCAGAGTTAGCCTCCAAACACAAGTTCCTTTAAATCTATGTGTCCTTTTGACCTTTCAAGTTGAAACCTTTACAGCTATCTAAAAAAAAGCAATATGAATATAACTTAAATATTTTAAAGTGAAAGTGTCCATTATGCAGATGTTTCTCACGCATAACATACAGATAAGGTTTTTAGAACATACTGTAGAAAAAAACTTTGGTGTTTCGTCTTTTTGACGGTGTGAACAGACAAAATCAAAATCTAGTGTCAAAGATGTAAATGACCCACATTAAGAGAACTGTATGCAGCAGAAAAACACATAGATATAATATGGCAACTTTTCATTATATAAAAAAGACTTCTGAATTAAACTACAACACACAGAGAACTGTAAAATAACTATTATAACACTGACACTGCTCAGCCACACCAAGAATGCAGCCGTATGTTCAGAGATGTTTCTCTTTTCTGGTGATTCATGAGAACACACAAGGTCTAGAAAACCTCCACATTTATCCTGTATACTTCTAAATGCAATCACTGTCACTATAGGAATAGATTTCAGGTCTGTTTTTGATACAGTACACACTTTAGCATGTATGCAGAAGGGAGGTTTTCATAGTACTGTCTAAAATGACTATATAGCTATAACTTCCGAACATTACTAAACTTGAATACGGTTGAGATAAAATAATGTTGTCTCATAAGATCGTCACTGTTTTCAGATTTTGACAAGAAGACTTTAATACCCCAGTAGAACAAATGACTGTTACACCTGGATCACATACTTTGAATCATTAAAGGTATTAATATGGATTATCCTCTTAGCTGCTGCAAAATGAGTTGTTTCAAAATGTTATCACAACAATGTTTAAAACAGTTATTTATATTGGCCTGCCTACACATTACTGGAAAAACACCCATTTTTAGGGTTATCCCCAGGCCAGGAATTTCAGAATTGTAGCACCACCCTGTAGTGGGATTTTGCGGCAGTGTAAAATCTGCAGGCCTATTGCTTTAGTCAATTTGCCAACTTGCTAACTAAAACTACTGCTGAGCAAAAGGAACATAAAGGCTCATCTCAGTTTTACCAGAAAACCTCTTGATGATCCCCAAGACTTTTTGGGAAAATACTCGGTGGACCGACGAGACAAATGTTGGAACTTTTTAGAAGGTGTGTGTCTCATTACATCTGACGTAAAAGTAACACAGCATTTCAGAAAAGGACCATCATACAATGTCTGACCATCTGTTCATGACCTCAAGCTGAAGCGCACTTGGATTCTGCAGCAGGACAATGATCGAAAGCACACCAGCCAGTCCACGTGTGAATGGCTGAATTTAGAAACTGCATTTTGTGCTTACATGTCTTGTGTTTGTCTAATATTTAAATTTGTTTGATGATCTGAAACATTTAAGCGTGACAAACATACAAAAAATAGGAAATCTGGAACAGGCAAACACTTTTTCACACCACTGTATGTATATATCTTAACTAAACACATTTAAAATCTTCATATGGAGAGATAAGCTAGCTGGCCTAATAACAGTATAACAGTTTTAATAATGTAACAGCTTTCCATGACTGTTTGAAGCTGTATTGGCAATGTTTCTTGCAATTCCTCATTTGCCCAAATCTCTTCTTGCTGTGACTCAAGCACACATTAATTTGAGAATAATTTTTCCCTGCACTGATGAACTAAAGCTTGTGGTTCACCCACCTGCCAAATCTCAAGAGCCCTACAAGTACTGGTCAAAGCTAAGAGGTGACCATACTTTTTTTAATCTACTCTTGGCTACATAACTGAAAGGGACGGTTAAACAAATTGGTGTGAAAAAGCATCTTTAGTGGAAGGATGCTTTATCAACACACATGGCTGTGTGGCAATGCTAATCAACACAGCAGATCTTTTTCAAGCGCTAACACAACACGTTACGGTGGTGTTTGGTGATGAATTTAGCAGTATGTATCATCTTAGGATCAGCATGTTTCAAATTATTACAAAAGGTGGCAGTTGGTGCACAATCATGGTAAAACCTTGCAAACATTATTTTTGTTACCTTCACAACTTACTGTTTGTAATTTGAGACAATGATCTAAATGACTTGGAAAGAAAGCGACTGGACTTCTTAATTACTTGAAGACGTTTAACATCTTATCTGAGAAGCTTCTTCAGTTCTAAAGCTAACTTGATCTCATGCCTCACCACATGCCCCAAGGTGTGGAAAAAGGTAATTATCAGCACAGGTTTCAGTTGAAACCATTGTGAGGCCTTACCCTATTTTGTGACCCATTGAGATCACCTGATGCAAGAGCTCAGTGGAGGTTGAGGTGTCTGGAACTCAAAACTGCATACTAAGTGGCAGACGGTGTCGTAAGACATCCCCTCTGTTCAAAGATGGTCATTCACAGGGGACATAGATGGCCTCTTTCATCATCTATGTCCACTGTGAATGACCAGTAGAGCTGAAGAAGCTTCTCGGACGAGCGGTGAAAAGACTTAAAGAAACTTAAAGAAGTCCACTTGCTTTCATTCCAAGCTCCTTAGACTATCATGACCTGGATGACTGAGAACCTACACAGACAATTTGAGACAATGTTACTTTACTGAAATTCACACACTACACTAGTAGATACATAGTATAATGTATATACTATTAAAGTATAAATTGTACTAATGGAAATATGCAAATTGAGATGCTGACGATTTATGTAATTTTTTTTTCATGCACCAACTGTACAGATCTTAGGATGTTACGGAGTATGGATGTATTTTGTGTGTAACTCACACGCTAGTGTATCTTCTGTTTATTTCTTAAAGACTCTCTTTCTACCTCTCTATATTTTTACACTCATGCTGACTGACCAGGACAAATTCATCTCTTCCTCTCTTCCATGTTAAACACATCTTCAGTTGAATTTGTTGGCAGTTTCATATTTTTAAAAATTTGCTTTTTCTCTGTCTAAACACTTCAGATGAACTCTACACCTACTGAGCTGCCCTTCTCTTTTCCAAAGCAGGTGCTCTGACTAATCTAAGTAAACATCTTAAATATAAATGTTTCACATGAATTTTTTATTTTTTTTATTTAAAACATTGTATGACACTTTTTGTCACAAAAAGTAACCTGTACCCATTAATTACCTGATGTTCTTCATAGCAAGTTTATGGATATTTTATAACATTATGACCTATTCTGCTTGGTTTTTCACTGTGAAGCACCATAAAACATGGGATAAATGGAAGAATTGTATGGCTCTATAAGTCCCCACAACTAGATTCATGCTTCTCAAATTTAAGATTCACAGTTTTGTAGCACCAGCGATGAAGATGTGTCCTTGTTCAGTGTTTATTGTTCCAGCAAGGTGAGTGGAGACCTTACTAGAATCATACTGCTGTGAAACTCAGACAAGCAATATTTCCAGTTTAGGCCTCTTCATATGGCAGATGATACTGTTCTTCCCTCTTATTACACCGTTTGGCTACAATTGCCAAGTACAGGACCACAAGAATAAGCCAGTAGCAGGCGTAGAGTATCGTCCCTGCTATCAATAAGGCTTTCTCAGTCTCACTGAATGGCTCCTGTGTTTCACAGTAAACTGTATATGCCACACCTCCAAGTAGCACCATAGCCCAAACTGTAACTGGCACAGCTCCAATGAAGTTGACCACAATCTTCCTGCGGCCTGATGTGCCCCATCCAGCCTTGTTTATGGTAAGCAAGGCAAATATTTTGGCAGGAAGTAGGCTGGACATGTAGAGAAGTGAGTAAAGTGACATGAAGATCATGACCAGACTGCCACGCAAAAAACAGGCGTAGGTCGCCTTCACCATCCCAACCAACTGGACTGTCAATAAGAAGAGCAGGATATTCCACAGCCGTCCACGATAGAAGAGATGGATGACTGTGGCAACCAAGAAGAAAGGGAAGAAGCCAGTGACCATGGATTCATAAGTCATCCAGAGGCTGTGTTTATGGAACCACAAGGCATTGTAGAGCCATTCACGAAAGTAAGACTTGCTCCATCGAGTCTGCTGGTTGAGCCAACGCAGATACTGGGTTGGTGTCTCAGTCTGACACTGTGATCGAGCTGTGAATTTTGTCTTGTACCCAAAGCTAAGCACCCGATTGGTGAGGTGGCGGTCATCTCCGAAGCTGCACTTGGAGCCTAAAAAGGTCTGGTGGTACCATGGCTCCAAGAAGTGCTGTAGCAAGGAGTTCCTGTACATCCCTAGAGGGCCACTGATACACTGGACGCAGCCAAAGTAGGACTGGCACGCACGCTCAATGTTGAAGGCCATCCAGTAGCGCACACTGCTTAAGAAGGAGATCCATGAGTCATACTTGTTGAGTATCTGGAAGATAGGAAAGTGCATAAAAATATATTAAAGAATGAAAGAAAGGAAAATCATGGTCAGGTTTCATTGTATTTTAACAGTTACTGAAAACTAAAACTTTTCCATCAACTTTTCCTTATCCTTTTTTTTCTTTTCTTTTTTTTTTCAGGTCTAGGGAATATTGTCTTGAAACTGTCCAAGGAACCGTCACCTCTTTTTTGTCCCACATATCTGGTATTGGAATGTAATATTATATCCCAAGACCCATCTAAAGTTAGAGTTAGGGTGGATTTTATTTAAGCCACATGCTAAATAGACACATTTTCAGAACCTAGATGATGTTTCAAATAAAGTCTCATACATTTTTTGCATTGTAGTTTTTTGCTGTGGGGATTTTACATTTGAGTATTTCAAGTGTGCAAAAATATGCATGGTTAGCACACACTTTAATTGTTTCTGATGGAGAATTGATTGCTCATTTCTGTATCTAACTCAAGAGCATTTACATTAATTAATGTAAAACTTTCTGTTATTCAAGGCAGTAGCTGTATCTGGGCTGGTTATGCTCACTGCTCTGTTTCTCCTGTCTCTCTCTCCCTCCCCATGTTCTCTCTTGTTTTTCTGAGAGTAGGCACAACTGCAATTTCACTGTGGGGTGTCTCCCTTAGCATAAATTCCTCTGGGATTCACCTCTCAGTACTCCTTTACCTTCTGGAGCATGACTTTGGCTGTCAGCAATACATCATGTTAACCCACAGGGTTTGGGTTTTACAACTGCTATAGTCAGCCTGCATGTCTGTTCCCTTGATTCTGTCAGCTTAAATAATTAGCGTTATGATAGCTTACCCACACTTTTGTTTATAGTGTGACCGGCTATTAATTTCTAGCTGTTGTGGAGCATCAATACAACTAATTTGTGACACAACATCCTTTCACTCTGGAGAATAGCTTCGGAGACAGTATGGTTGTTAGTTAAAAATACACTAATATGATTTTTATTTTTAGGGTTCTGCTTCCAGCACTGGTCAGTGCTGACGCCTTCTGACATTCCAGCCAGACTATATATATATATATGGATATATAACCTGCAGTGGCCACACTTGCCGCGGCCTGTTCTCAGGTCTGCGGTCTTGCCTGTAACGGTTCCTTAAGCAGTTTTGTCTGCGAGGGTTTCCCTAGATTATTCTGCCTACAGTGTTTTGCTTCTAAATATAGCTCATTGAACTGTCTATTTGTAAAGTTGCCTGATTTGAGCAGCTAGTGTGGGACTTTTTGTTCACAGTTGTCCTATGGGCTGCCACAGGAAGTGCAGTCATGCCATTCCCTTTACGGAGAGATTGTTGAGCAATGGATAGTGTGGGTGGGTATTATACAGTGTCATTAATGTCCTTATTTGAGGCCTGACTGAGCACTTGGTTTTTGGGCTGAGTGTCCATAGCTGTCAAGTTCAGCTTTTGTAAATACTAATTATCTTGTTCAATCTTCTTAGTTGCTGGAATTGGCTACAGAACGATGACCCAGTAACAGTGTGGGTTCCCCCTTTGGCATTTTCTTTATTGTACAGCACTTTGGATGTGAAGCTGATGTGTAGTGCTTTTCTTTTTATCTGCTTTCGTTATGCCCCCCAGCTACTGGTAAGTCTATTCCAGCCTCTCTTGCTTTTTGTTTATTGATTGATTGACTGATTTTTGAGGACACCATTAGGCCAAATTGCATTTCAGATAGAGCCTTCAAGCTTCATAATATGCCCATGGTCTTCTGACAACAAGGCAAAACACCTGCTCAAGATGGAATGTTGTTATAACTCCAGTCTGGATAGGACTGGCATGTGGCACTTGCTAGGCTAGCTATAATTTCAGTTTTTGGTTGAAGTGCCCAGAACCTTTCTTTGCGAATGACAGCTACTGTCGTGTCAATAGCCATGTCAAGGACAAAGCAAATGGATTATCTGTCTTTGAATGATTTCACAAAGCCTTGTCTTCTAGTGAAAAGCCACCCAGCAGTTAGTTGTAGGGCTGCTTGCCAAATCATATAATAGCTCCTATTTTTACATGTGTTCAATGTAAAATGGTAACTGTATGACTGAGAAGGATTCAGAGTTGTCTATGGCATTTCCAATTGTTGTGATAATTTAAAGTACACTAGAAGACAAAGGCACAATCGGTGACAAAGGGCAGTGGAGTCCAAAACCCACCGCTACGGAGCCGCTACTCCTCCACATTGAAAGGAGCCAGTTGAGGTGGTTCGGGCATAAGCGAGCATATCAGCATGCTGAAGTTTGCCTTTTACTTTGATGCAAAAATGAATTGCATACTCACAGACCCAGTGTAATAAAGAAGATAAAAGCCATTTTGATCCATAAAGGGTTTTTAAAAAAATTGCAAAGACTTCCATATTCTGTAACTCTGATATTTAGGAGTTTAATCAATAATAAGAGGAAATACAAGTTGACTTTCTCATTTCACTTTTCCTCTCCAGTGCTGTTTTACCTGTACGTCTCCACCAACCCCTCCCACCATTGGATCTTCCTCGAGGATCTTGAGCATTTCTATGGTACATGCTGGGTCTAAAACTGTGTCTGAATCACACACCTGGAAAAAAAAAAGATGACATAAAAAACAAAAGGTGAGGCCTAGCGAGGGTTAAACACAGGCTCAGACAATTACAACCAGCAGCCTAAGACCCCAGGTGTTCCCAAACACAGGCTGGTATTGATCGTAAAATCCAGGAGAAAAATGAGAGGCTGTTGACAAACATCCCACCTGGTTCTCTGTAATTTCAAAGCACCTGGGTCAGCTGTGAACATGACCTTTACCCTCAGCAAGGACAAAGGTGTGCAACAGTTGGCTATGAAGAAGGAACTAAATATCCAACATTAACCCACAGGTTTGCAACGCAGACATGAAAAGCCTTTCCATGAGCAGTTAAACAACACCAACAACAGTTTCAACAGTCTTGCTTGACTATTACTTGTGTAAAGTAGTTAGGATTTCATGATAGGTTTACATTACATTGTCACTGCAAGTCCTTCACTAATGGTGAAGGATTTCGCTCTTCTAATAAACAGATGGTTTATGTTAAATGCAAAAGAGGTAGTTTTAGAAGGTGGAGGATTTTATACTGCTGATGACACATTTCACAGAGTTAGTGTGAGAAAGGTCATGTATTATAACTGGTGCTGACAAATTAGCATCTAAGTGAGATTCCTAACAGCCTCAGCCGCAATACTACAGCTGCAATAATTAAGCATTAATTAAATGTTAGCATGATCAATTAATATACTAAAATTGGTCAAATCAATAGCTGCCAGCTATTTGGAGTAGAGTACTGGAAGTAGAGAATTCATGTGGGTTTGGGGCCCTTCACTGTAAAGGAAGGGGGGGGGGGGGGGGGGGGGGGGAATTGAAGGAAATCCCTGTGTGGGTAAACAGGAAGGAAGGGAGCTGTAAAACATAGTTTGTAACCTGGTCTGGTCCTATTTTAAAATAACGTCATTTTATTTGAAAGAAGGATCAATTTAAATTACTGGACTCAATCTGCCATTAGGAACTAGCGTGCAGTTGGGGTCTGAGCAAAAGCCTACTGTGCAATTAGGAGCTGGCCAACCTGCTAAAATCACAGAGGACCCAGAGCAGAAGAGAGTTTCATTCCCAGGATCTGGTATGGAAACTCATGTTCCACTAACACAGGGCCTATTAAGGAAGCTGAAAACTCTCTTAGGAAGATGCAAGATTATGATTATTAAGATATGTGACTGACATCTTGTACCTCTGAGTCACCATCTTTTCCTGTAAGAAACCGGGCTGAAAACTCTGTGGTATGCTTGGGCTCTGGACTGCAGGTCTGAATTACACTATCAGCCCACCAGTAGGCTTTGAAATAAAAATAAATCTTGTGTACCCTATTTCACTGTGAGTGTGGCGTTTTTCTTCTGGTCACATAGAACGTATGTCCTTCTTGTACTAAGGCAGTCTTTTGCCCACTTTTTAACATTAGTGTGTTAGCATTAGCATTTAGCACAACACAGCCACACAAAGCAGCTAGATGGCTATAGATCTTTGAAAGCATAGTCACAAAACAGGGATACCACTGATAAAAAAAAAACGCCACCAGTCCAGTGAATTTCATAGACCTCAAAACAATTATGTAATCAGCATTATATGTGGAACAAATACTATTATTAAGCTGTTGTAAAGAGTTTTCAATTTAATTGACACAACATATATTCCCAATATTGTGTGAACTAGTAGTTCAGAAGAAACAGCTGGCACAGGTAGACATAAGTGCAGGTTTTAAATGGCATCTGTTATCAAACATGGTTCTCTGGCATTTTTTGGCATTGAAGTTTGACATGAAAAAAGACTGAAAACAGTAAAACTGCAAAAACCAAACCAGCATTTTCAAGCATTTTATTGGACTTGAAACGGGTGGTTCCTACATTTCCTATAATAGAAACTGTGTCTTTTAAACATCACTTAAAACATATTAAAGCCCCTGTGGCTAGCATTATATAGGAAATTTGGTGTACATGTTGAATATTTTTAAAGCAAAAGATTTCATTGATAGAAATGATAAATTCTATCATCACAAGTTTTACTGTGGTCCAGCAGAACAATGGAGTCCTATACAGAGCTTTGCAGACTGTCATGTGCACGTAGTGCCAAAAATATATGAAATCACTAGTCTCTTAATGGTATTTTTGATGCTGTTGGTCATTCAGCTTAGCTCCTGCTGCAGAGACAGACTTCATACAAAGACACAAGCACTTTATCTATAAAGAAATGCTTTCTATCTAGCATTCACCCACGTATTCATACTCCAATGGAGCATTGGAGATAAACTTGGGGTAAGTATCTGGCATGCAGACTGGACAGCCAGGGATTGAACCGCCAACCTTCCGATTAGTAGATGACATGCTGTACCTCCATTTTACAGAATGACTATACAAACTATACAGATCATAATAAGTGGTCAGGATGGATATACAGATTATACATTACATCAGCCTAAATTGTTCGAATGAATTTTTTGCCAGTGCAAATGTACGTATATGTGATGGTGTCTGTGTAGCCCTTACCTGCACGTAATCCACACTGTCCCCCAGCGCTTTAAAGGCAGTGTACATCACCTCCCTTTTACCTCCCCACTCCTGCATAATGCAAGAATAGCGGCAACCTCTGACCATCCTTGACACCTGTGCCATCTCTTCCATGTGCGCTTTGCTTCTCCCCCCACCTCCAACACCCCTCCCTCCACTGCCGTCCCTGTGATAGTTCCCCTTCCACACCATGCTGCCAGCCTGGTCTGCCCCTCCCATCACTTCATGGAAAATGTCCATCATGTAGCGGTCCTCTGGTCTATTTCCATCCACAACCAGCACCACCTTCAAGCCTGGAAAGGAGATTCGGCAGATGCTGTGCAGGCACTTCCTTAGATAGTCTGGGTCCTCTTGATAAGCTGCGATGCAGAGGGCCACGGAACGGCAGAGATGTTGAGGTCGGGCAGGACTCCTCATCCGCCGATGCTCCAAGAATGCAAAGAGGCTCTGGAGAAAGAGGTGGAGGGAGAGGAAGGCACCATATAGGCCAAAGGACAGGTGGTGCTGCTCAGTGTGGATAAACTGGTAGCCTTCACAATGAAGAAGGAAAAAAAATCAGTAAACATGATCATATGTTTTAATTACCATATACTTCTTTGTGTTTGTGATTGAAATGAACCTGTAACATAGGCCAACAGAATGGTGAAGAGGACCACCGCAGCAAAAAGGGTGGTGACCACAATGTTCAGCGCATTCCTGTAGCAAGAGGGCATCTGAAGATGGAGCAGGAAGTGAGGCAGAGGGGTCCACAACAGATGTCAACATGAGAACCAGGGAGTGGGTGGAGATGGGTTTAGGAAAAGAGGGAACAGTTTGTGGAAGGAAAAAGAGGTCAAGAAAAGAGAAAAAAATTCAAGTGTATAATCTTAATTGGCTGTCACATGGAAGTAATGAAACAAGAAATGCTTTGAGAAAACACAAACTATATTCTGAGAGTCACTCAGACTCAACACAAATTTATACAAGCAGAATTAGATTGGATGTTAAATTCAGCAAGAATTGTGAGCTTTAAGGGACAAACAAACAAATAAAAACAGAAACTGAAAACCAAAAGGGTCTATAGTGCAGAAGTTAAATAAAATTATATCAGAAATTTTATTTAATACTTTCGGATTTTCTTTGAATTGTCAGTTACTTGCTGGCGATTTATTTATTTTAATTGTTAGTAGTGCTGTCTGCGCCTTGAACGCGTTAACGCCATCATCACAACTAACGCACTTAATAATTAACAATTAACCCATCTGGAGCACAGACTGACTCAAAATCCTGAAATGTCTCTGTCATTTTGGGCTGTTTGTCCATTCTGCACTGCAGACGGGTTGAGTGCATTAAAAATTGTAATCGCGTTAATACGTTTACCCTCGTTAACGTTGTATTAACGCGTTAATGTTGATGGCACTAATTTGTAGTTTTAGCCCCCACACAGAATCCCATCTATGTGGGGC
>VOQK01003686.1:2874-15079 GCA_015052645.1 Benitochromis conjunctus | reverse complement strand
CCAGGCGCGTAGACACAAAAGCATGTACAAGCATTTCCATTTCTGAGCATGAAACAATCGGACTCAACTTAGCAATATTTCTTAAGTGATGAAAACAGGAATACACCAGGGATTTAACATCTCAAGAGATTTTAAATGTCTTTGAATTATTTAAGAAAGGTATTTAGCAACAACACTACTGCTAGTTTGTCCATGAATGGGAAAACCACCAAAAACAACAGGATTTTCTACAGAAATAAATTTCCAATTGTCACCCAACTTCACCATAAGATTCACAGGTGTTAAAGTGCATGTGTCTACAATCAGGCCATGGCCAATTTGACATGTGCAGGAGGTGTGCCAGGAAAAAGTCAAGAGTAACCATCGAGAAAAAATCATTCTGCCAATAAACACAGAAGCAAAGACAGCCCATTATTTTAAATAATGTGCCATGCACCATATGAAAAAGTTGAAGGCAATATGAGGCCATCTGTCCAAACGTTCAAGCTAAACTGGAATTGAATTGATCAACATGATAATGATCCTAAACACAGTAAATCTGCCAAGGAATGGCTCAAAAAAAGAAGGTTATGGGAATGGCTAATTCAAAGCCCGGCTGAAAGCTCAGGAGTCATTACAAATATATTTCACACTGTTTTAAACATTAAAACAAGGGAAAACATTCACACAAGAAAACAAGAATCTTACATCATCTTTATTCTTCATCCCTAGCCTTTCACATACTCCCAACAAAAAACTCAAAACAAAACTCAACAGGCTGCGATCAATCACACCAGAGACGTCTACTACTGAGCTCATAATGCGAAAGAAACACGACACTGAATTCGTTACTTGAATCTACATCACTGCCGTATTTTCAGTGAATTGTGAATTAGTGCACAAGAGTTTTCCTTCAAACTGTAATCAGGACCCAATCATTTCCTGGGTTCTTTCAATAAAATCTATGCAGCTAATGTTACCAAGTCTATCTCCACCCCCCTCCGAGCTTTTCCCTGCCTGAAGAGTGGCACCTCAGAGGAATGAGTAAACTTCAGTAAACTTGAAAAAATCTCCACCTTTGAAAGTGCCTCTACCAAGATTTATCCAGCTTATTCACTCAATAAGACTGAGTGAAATCAGTGCCAACTAAGTGCCGATTTTCATCGTGGTTCATAGATTAATCTCGCCCGTTCAACCAGTGAGGCTGCGCTATGGATCCATCTTGTATTACGAGAGCAGTACAAGCCTCGAGTCATATATCCCTCTTGTACATTGATCAAATCTGCTTGTATTTTTCATTTGTGAAACCCGAAACACACCAGGTATCGATTTGACATTACACAGCCGGAGCCAGCAACAATGCCCGTGGCCCTTTTCTTGTAGATAATATTCAAAGCTGGGACATAAGAATGGTGGAAGATAGAGCCTTTGAATTTGCTTTCAGCAATGATAATCTATCTATTCCCACTTAGCTGTGAAACCCACAATGCAAAATCCATGGGCATTTTTTTGGGGGGGGGCGCTAATGCTTCCCGAATTATAAAACCACATGAAAATGTGATAGTCATCAGCAGTCTATTATAATGTAAGAGAGATAATTCTCACCCAGTAATTTACAAAACCCACACAGCAGATGCTAATTTGATAGCATGATGTGCTGTTTCTCAGTCTGCCTCTTCCAGTAAAATGTCTCTTTTCTTAATTGCAACATTTCCCGCACCTGTTTAAGACTTTAAAAGCAGCTTTTAAAATGTAACAAATCTGAGGAAAATCTCACATATTATCATGCTGAATTTAATTATCTTCTGCTACTCTGCAAATCTCGATGATTCTCCTGTAATGATGATTCAAACTTGTGGCTCTCTAATGCTGTATCTCTTATTAATAGCCATTTATAATCACTGCATTGTTGAAGCCATAAAAGGCAGTGATGAGTTAGGTCTGCTCACCCCGAAGCATTATTATTATCCGCGAGATAAACGACGGAAGGCTCTCAGGCGACTGCTGCAAGTCAGTGCTTAAAAGCTACAGTACGGCTGCCAAGTCACACTCCATGTCAGCCCTGTTACCACGGGAAGATGTCGAGATGGACAGACAAATTAACGGGGACTGAGAAGAAAAGGCTGCATGTGTTTGCGGAGTGATCGAGAAAATAAATCATCACCAGAGATCAAATTAACGAGTGATGTTTGTGAGAGTGTGATTCTGTGTGTTTGTATATGGGAGGAATTAATATGAGATTGTGTGTGTGAGACAGAGGGAGAGAGCCAGGAGAGGAGGAGGAAGAGGAGGAAGGTGGAGGACAGATAGCTTGGAGTGGAGAAAGCTGCAGGGGCACCTGCTATTGTTTATTTCTTTGAGAAGTGGAATGTGGTAATTACAGGGGTGATAAGAGGGGAGCAGGAAATGTTCCTTTGTAGCGTACTTACTCCGGCCAACCTAACGTCTATCTCACACTCCTTATAAGCTTGTTTACACGGATGAGATCCGACTAGGTGACACTTTTCAGAATAGCAACATTTTGGAGAGAAAGGAAGGTAATTGTTTCCTGTTCTGTTGAAAGAACCATAAATATGACATTTCTCAAGTCAAAAAACTACCTTTCACTATTGCTGCAACCCTTCTGTTATATCTCACACTCATTTCCACCCACTCCACCCTGCCTGCACGTACTTCTTCACCTCTCTTGTGCACTGTCCATTGCTTTTCACAAGAAGGATGTAAATCCAAGGAGAACAGATACAAAAGGTCCAAAGTTATTTGCAAAGCAAATTATATTTCCTGATTATTTATGTCCTCTCTGGACAGAATTCCTGTAGAAAATTTGGTTTGTGGTTTGTCTTACGTATAGTGTTCAGAACTGTATTATGCTCTAGTGTGATGTTGCTTATCTTTTACAAAGAGTGTTGCTGTGTGAATTGTTTATAGCTTATTGATAACTTAGCAAGTGTTAAAGTTATTTTATTGAGTTTTCTGGTTTTAAACAAACGTATGAGCAATAACCATACCCTGCAGGTGCCTGTACATGTCAATAAAGTCATTATAAGAGTTCACAGAATCTCCTTATGTTTTTACTGTGAAAATGAAGAGGGAAGAAAACCTGTCCAAAACTAACATTGTTGGACGATGATGGTTTTTGCTTTGGAAATGCTGATTTTCTCAGTATTCGATGCCAGCTACCTGTTTTCAGCTCCAATATGTTTACCAATACTTCCTGCCCAGCACCAAACAGGAAGCAGATAATGTTAGATAAAACGTCCAAAGTGGCAGTTCTCTGGAAGAAAATGGCCTTGTTGGTGCCAGATGTCACAGGAGAATGGACAGACTGCTCTGAACGCACAACACGTTGAAGCAGATGGGCTACAGCAGCAGAAGACCAAACCAGGTGCCACTCCTGTCAGCTAAGAACAGAAAACAGTTCCCACCAGTTCACCAAAACTAATCAACAGAAGACTGGAAAAATGTTGCATGGTCCGATTAGTGTTGATTTCTGCTGCGACGTTGACATGGTAGGGTCAGATCTTGACGTATACAACAACATGGATCTATCCTGCCTTCGCTGGCAGAGATGGTGCAATGGTGTGGAAGGTACTTTCTTGGCATACCTTGGGTCCCTCATTACCAACTGATTGCTCCTTCAGAATAATGTGCCCTATGTCACAAAGCTCAAATCATCCTAAAATGGGTTTTTTTGAACATGACAATGAGTTCAAAAGTTGAGTTGTGTACTCAGATGGCCACAGATCTCAATCCAACAGAGCACCTTTGGGATGTTTTTGAATGGGAGATTTGCATCATAGATGTGCAGCCGACAAATTTGCAGCAGCTGTATCAATATGGATCAAAACCTCAAAGGAATGTTAAATTTATGCCATGAAGAATTAAAAGACGTTTGTAGGCAAAACAGTCCGATCCAGTGAGTTATATAATTTGCTACTTGACTTTTGCTACTCAGCTTAGCTCTGTTACTGCTTCTCTACAAAACTCATTAACAGTCACATCTTTTCTAGTTAACCTACAGAAATAGAAAACGAGATATTGAGGTTTAATAAGCTGACAGCGCATAAATTTGGAAGGCTTTAATGACTATCCAGCAGCAGGTATAGGCTCCGCAACTGCACAGACTACTGACCTACAGTACACAGTTTAAAAAGTTACTCCTGAACATAGCAGTGGATATTAGTTCTAGAAAATGGTTATTTGTATCATTTGTTACTGTTTGTATACATAAATTCCTAACCTTTCTAAAAGCTCTGTTTCTAAGGGTTGCCAATGGAGAATCGTGCAGTTGCACACATGCTTTGCTCCAATTATAGTTGGAAATTTGGAGGGTAAACCAACCAAAGCAGGCATAAATCTAATAACCACAGCAACAAATTCACAATTTACAACACAATAACGCATCTTAAAGAGACACAAGTGAAGTGAAGGGCTTGAAAATCTAATCATTCTTAAATCTATTTATGATCTTTGTCTCAAAAGAGAGGCCAAAAACACAACTCTGACAAGCTCTGAGGACTACACCTGGAGTGACTGTGAATTCATGAGCAGTCATATTTAAATCCAAGCAGGGTACACAGGTAAAACTTTTTGCTGTTCACTTCTCCTCTTCTCCACGCCTCCACTTTCCAAGGGCTCATATGTTATTTCACAGCTGCCTAACAAGGATATTGAGAGACCCGTCATGCATTTGCTTCTGTGCATTTCGCCTGCAGCCTTGTGTAACCCTCTCTCACTCCTCATAGCTTCCACAACGCATTGGTGCAACAGTCGAGTTTTTTTTTTTAATACATAAGGGCTTTGGCAACACTGAGCCGCTCTGTGCCTTTTCTGCTCACGATCTGAATCCATCATGATCGGGCAGCTGGCGGCATCAGCCTCTGAATGTCAATGCTGCTCAGCGTGCGTGATGGCTGGTGGTGCATCGTGCCGCGTACAGTGCTCTCAAGAGCTTTTCAGCATCTTGAAATGGCTTCATAACAGTTAAGCAAGTGGTTACAATGTAATGTGGCTCACAGCCTATTAGAATGTAATTAAACTGATGTATGTGCATCTTCCATTACACACAGAAAAAGAAGGGTTACATTGCCGTGTTGCCCGGCTACAATTCTGCAAAAATAGAATTACATTTATAGAACACGAACTTCGTTAATAATCCCCAATGGATGCACACACATACAAATGTAAACCTATTTGTAGTTGCTAGTTTTAGTGGTGCTTTAATCTGTTATAAGTTGGCTAAATGGTTGAAATTAAAAATCACAGCGCTATTCATTTTTGCACAGTGGATGCTTTATCCTAAGCTGTAGACTGAAAGATACCCCTAGAGCCAGATGACAGTGACTTGGCCTTCTGGTTGTTAAATATAGTTATTTTTATTGCTCTGTGTGGCTGTGTGCCTGGTATTGCTGTCATGCTGGGAAGTGAACTTAAATAAATCAGATGTCCCTGCGATGGTATTGAATGATGGAGAAGAATTTCAAGAACTAAAGTGCATAAAAGTTTTGAAAAATATGTTATAGAGGAGACCTTTTCTTCTCCTCTTCTCAAGAGGATCACAGGTTCAGCAAGAGCTGCCTGGAGTTAATCTTTTTCAAGGACTCTTGAAGAAACAGACGATGTCAGATCTGCTGCCATAAACTCAAAGTGTGTCTTTTCCTGAGACCTGCTGCTGTGACACCATGTACTCATTTTGATTGCTGTTATTGGAAGCCCATAAACAGCTATACCTTCAGTATCACGTGTCCACATCCTTATCTGACATTAGCTGATAGAAGCTTTTTGTGCTCTGGACTACTCAGTAACACAGGCATTGTATTTTGCATATGTTTTTCTTTTGATATGAAGCATAAGGTTGTAATGCCTGTTACAATGTGCCTCAAGTAAGTCAAAAGTTCCATTAAACAAAAATGTTACTTTAGATTTGATTAAATAGCTGTTCCATGGGTTCCAATCTATATGTTTTCTATTTTGTTTGGAAGTTTACCCTTTACCTGTACACACCTTACAAATTACTGTAGCAAGGCAAGAAATTAAATGACCAGAGGCTAGACAAGGTGGAAGAAATGACAAATATACCATTATATACACTCTGCTTTTGGCTCTAGCTTGGTTTCCAACAGCTCATATTAGCAGAACATATTTGACTTTGTTGTTGAAGTTTTCTTTCTGCCATTTGTTTACACTGAGAACGGTTTCAACATAAACCAAAACAATGAGCTAAAAGAGGTTAAAATGAAAAGATGTATACTACACACCAGTCCAGCATGCGTATGAAATTTTTTGTTGTCCAAAATCTATTGTGTCTGTATTCTATGTACAGCAACAGCGCACAACCACATTGGCACACAATGCACACATGTATATTGCCTGTGTGTGTGTGTGGACCTTCACCACCCTTGGCTTTGCCAGCTCTTCCATTTGAGATCAGTTTCCTGCTGTTTTGGCCTAAATCCCAGCTGCCGGCCCGCCTCCCCACAGTGCAGGTCAAACACTGTTTTCCCTCTTAATCAAATGAAAAAGGTTAAAAGGAGAACATGGCTTCCTGAGCCAGAGGGTTCAGCCAGAACACCAAGGACAAGTCATCTTTCTCCTGTAATTCAACACAACAAAAGGTGGCACCTCGGCACAAGAAATTATTACCACATCATCACTGAGCGATTATTTCTTCACAAAAACACAATGAGAGCAGAGAGTTCAGAATAACAACTAAGCCCTTGTATTACAAAGCAGTGTGAGATGAATGTGCTTAAAGCATCTCTTGTTTCACCACATGTCTGAGAGCAACAGCAGGCGAGTGAAGAGGCTCACTTCGATGGAGTACGAGCAATATGAATAACAATATACTGAAAAACCCTGTATTGTCATTGCTAACGGGATCAGCTAACTATGGCATTTGCCATCAAGAACGATTTGTCATTCTGATGTCACCTCAGTCTTCTTTGCACATAACATGTACCAGATACACCAGATGTAGCAGCAACCTTTCTCTCTGCAGAATTTATAGAAAAATCAGCTCTCCAACCTTCTTGTTTTATCACCATTAAGAATAACGAGAATAATTCAGCCGCAGGAATCTGGTTCCTCGTCCCGAAGAGGGTTTATTTTGCGCTGGATTACATCGCTTGTCTTGCTCAGAGCATCCGTTTGGAACAATAAGAAATTCAGGACTTGAGCTGGAGCTATTTCTGTCTTCTGTGCTATGCATAAAAACATGCAGCCTGTAAGGTGCTGTATGATTTCTCCTCTCTTCATTGGGAACCCTGAGAGGCACAATCACCTTCAAGTCAGTTAGAAATGATCGTCTCATGGACCCAGTGAAGATGGAGACTAATGAGGTAAAAATATCTATTATAATTGATTGTAGTTGCATACGAATCCTATAAAGATAAAGACGCCCTATTTACCTCTTTATCTGTATCTTTATCTGTATGTCTATTTGTTGTATTTTTATCTCCACTATATTTTCTGCCGCTGCGACAACTTAAATCCCCACTGGGGTTATTTATATCTATTCTTGCAAAACAATCTATCCACTGCTTACACAGTAAAAAGAGTATTTTCCAGCATGAAACTGTTATTTTACACTTTACCAGCTGTAATCTAAAACAAAATCCTACAAACAACAATGTGTAGGATATTATCTAATACATTTCTTACAGTAAAGTGATGTATAATATAAAAGGGTTACTTTACAATTAGGTCTATAAGTACTTTAGCACAATAGTACATAAGCACGATTTTGGTAATTCTACATGAATCAATACGTGTTTGAATGGCAGACTTTCAGCTTTAATTTAAAACATGAAGTTTTTAGGTATTACAACAATTTTATTCCTGCAGGTTTATCTCCCTTGTTATTCCATAACAAATTAAGCACATTCAAGAAATAGAGATGACTTCAAATGTAAATTTTGACTGCAAGTGAAAAAGGCCAGCAGCAATAGGTTGAAAAGTCAAAATAAACCAATCAGAGACACAAATTTTTTTAGGAGTGGTCAGTTCAGCAATCTGGTTTATTTTTAAAAAAAGAATGAATGCACAGCAATACCAAAATTCCTGAAAGACCACAGGTGACAGTTACAGTAAATGCCCATAGATTATTTCCTTGGTGAAGGAAAATGCATTTTCCAACATCTAGGGTAGTCAAAAACACTCAAGGAGGTAGGCGTATCACTGCCAAAGTCTACAAGATGTTGCAAACCACTGGTTACATTCAACAGCAGGGAGGCCAAGCTAGACTTTGCCAGAAAAAATCCTGGCAAAAAATTATTTGGACAGATGAAATCAAGATTACGTTGACCCAGAATATGATGGGATGAAAAAGTACGAAGAAGGCAAGTATTTACATGGACATGTAGGGCTGCCAGTGGAATCAGATCACTTGTGTTTAGAGAAGGAAAAGAAAAAGAATCAGAAAGACCAAACAAGAAGTTTTACTTCTAAAACCCTTTAAAATGCACAAAGGAGGGAAACATATTTGTTTTGAGGGGTCATGGGGATGCTCAAAATTGCGCATGAAATTTTTAAAAATTTGTCAATGGGCAATGTCATCATCACATTGCTATAAATGGTTCAATCAAGATTATGTTAGACTGTTTCACCTCAGTTTACACTAGAGAACTGAAAAGGCAGAAGTATCAAAAATTTGATGAGAAGTGAAATTCTGCGGAGCTAGGAATGAAAACAGCCCAAAATATCAATTTAAATTTTGTTTTATTCCTTTCTCCAGCTTTTGACCCCTCAAAATGATCCCATTTACCCTTTTAAAATTAAAATTATCAAGTAAAACAAGCACATGGCAAACATACAGATTAAGCTTAAATTCATGTACACTCCAGTGAACTCCAATTCCCAGTGGATTAAAACAAACAGTAAGAAAGCCTCACTCGTTTGACCCCTCTGCAACACTATGTCTCTCTGCTTCTCTCTCTTTTTACTTCCATCACAGCTTGCCAGGCAGCTCCTCAGAAATAATTAGCGAGTAACGAGTCTCTCACATGGCCTCATAACAAGCTTCACGCTCTAATAATGAGCTTCTAAACAGTTCGGTGGTAAACAGCTGCCATCAGTTACACAGAGAACCTGCCGGAAGCTTTAAGCCTGAGCATAGCCGAAGACAAACCAGCCAGCCTGAGCAAGCAGAATCCACGAGATTGTTTTGTCTCTTTGGAAGATGTTAGAGTTTTTTTTCTCTCTCTGTGTGTCTTTTTTTTTGAAGATTCACTAATGAGAAACCACAAATGAATTCACTGCAGAAAGGCACATTTTAAATTTGCTGTGCCTATTGCCTATTCATAAGTCTACAATGCTTCACAACTTTCATCAGCAGTCCAAACAACAGAATGAAATAAAGTGTTTCCTCAGCATAATGAATGTGGAATAGTTTGGGGCTAGGGGAATTGAGAGATGAAGTTTCAAAACATTATTAAAAACAGACTCTTTTTGAAAAAAAGCAAACTTTTCCAGCGTTTTGAAAGGCAGTCCTACCCATCATGCTATCTGTCAAGACTGAAATCGGTAATACTAATCAGCTGTCATCAATTAGCACATATGACTTCCTGTTCACGCTGAAAAAAAAGAGAATAAAAATATAACATGTTCACACCAAGTAACATCACTATTTCAGCTTATGTGATTTATTTCAAAGGACACATCACGGTGAGGTGTGTAATGATTTTTACAAGCCTCGATGAAAATGCCTCGTGGCTTGTGTGTGGTCAGTTGCAGCGGGAGCTGAGCTAACTAGCCATAAAGCAGTGATGGATGATAAGAAGGTTTAAGCAGCGATGAGTAAATGCCACTGTGTTTATGAGCCATTGCTTGGTGTTTACAAGGGTCTCCATAAAGAGTCTAACGCTACAGAAACTTGAGGTATAGAAATGTATATATATTTGGGGTATACTGGGATATATGCACACTTTAAATCTATACATGCTGCAAGCTTTTGCTTTGTTAGAGTGTGACCTGTAATCATTTAGAACAATGACATTTGAAATGCAGTTTGAATAAAGTATGAATCTGACAGCTTCTCCATCCATCCATCTGTCTTCTTCCGCTTATTCGTGGGCCGCGACACGGGGGCAGCAGTCCAAGCAGAGAAGCTCAGACCTCCCTCTCCCCAGCCACCTCCTCCAGCTTGTCCGGGGGAACACCAAGGCGTTCACAGGCCGGTCGATTTACCGGTGGATCTACGTCCCTACCCTCACCTATGGTCACAAGCTGTGGGTAGTGACCAAAAGAACGTGATCGCAGATACAAGCGGCGGAAATGGGCTTCCTCCGAAGGGTGGCTGGACTCTCCCTTAGAGATAGGGTGAGAGGTTCGGCCATCCAGGAGGGGCTCAGAGTAGAGCCGCTGCTCCTCCACATCGAAAAGAGCCAGTTGAGGTGGTTCGGGCATCTAACAAGGGTGCCTCCTGGGCGCCTCCTGTGTGAGGTGTTCCGGGCACGTCCCACCGGGAGGAGGCCCTGGGGCAGACCCAGGACATGCTGGAGAGATTATATCTTTCGGCTGGCCTGGGAACGCCTTGGTGTTCCCCCGGATGAGCTGGAGGAGGTGGCTGGGGAGAGGGAGGTCTGAGCTTCTCTGCTTAGGCTGCTGCCCCCGCGACTCGTCCCTGGATAAGCGGAGGAAGATGGATGGATGGATGGACAAAATGGTCTCCTCCCTTGAGTTCACATTTACCTGCAAACTCAAAAGCAAAGAAACGTATGCTGTGTATGTTGGACCTAAACACACGGTCAATGCCACTGAAACAGCCCATTCTTTGACAAATGACACGTAGAGCTTAAGTCAGCAGTTTGGTACACTAAGGAAAAACCAGACACACTGATGAGATCATTAAAAGTCCTGTATGTTCACGGGATCCAGTTCACTCTCTGCACAATATCTGAGGAAGTGAAGGAACACATGGTGACAGCCAAGTCTCCCGTAAAGTGAAGACTATAGCAGAGAAATTATCGAGGTCCACCACAAGATGGAAACCATTCACCAGGCTCAAGAAAACAAAGGTCACATTAGATTACCGTATATCTTCCAATAACCGCTGGTCTCTTTTAAACGCTGGTTTCTAATTTTCACCTCAGTCTAAAGACCGCGCCTGGGTCCTCTTTCCCTCTCACTTCCGCGACAATTCCGAGAAGGGAATAAGAGTCGGTCTCCAATAACCGCCGGTTTCTTTTAAACGCCGGGCCGGCCGGATAATTTTTTGAATAAACGCCCGGGCTACAATTGGAAGATATACGGTATGTCAAAAATCCAAAACACAAATCACTGCCCTGAATTAGCAGTCTTTGGACACATTAAACTAAGATTAATCTATCCCATACCTACATGGGGGAAGTGTTGGAAAAGCTTAAAGTGCATAATAATCACCATAATCAGCAATAAATGTGTAAATGCTGTTGAATCTAGTACCAGCATCCAATGAACAGCAGCTACAGCTTTTTCTTTCCTGCATTACCTGATCTGCATTACCTGGGAGAACATGAACATGTTGGTGTCCATCCATATGGTAGGGTAGGTGACCATTCAGTTCCATGAAAAGCCCAACCTGGGCCCTCAACTCCAGTTCCACCTTGGAAAAAACAAAAATAACACACCTGGAAACAACTGCATATACCTGACTTCATCTTTCTCTCTTCAAAGACGAAGGTTTTACTCTTTGAGCCTGAAAGATGCAACTCAGCAATGATAATGTGACAACTGTACCCAAGTTAAAATTAGTAGTCTCTGAAGACAGTTCAGTTCAATTTTATTCATATAGTGCTGAATCTCAACAGTTGCCTTAAGGCGCTTCATATTTTAAGGTAAAAATCATTAAATAATAGCGAGAAACCCCCAGGAGTCAAACGAGGGGTAAGGAAAAACTGACATGAACAAACTATTAGAGGTGTTATTGAAACCACTGCAGGAATGCTGCTCCTGTTATTCCTAAGGCATGCTCTGATCTCTGTAATAAATATTGTGGTCACTATCACACCATTTTTTTTCCCTAACTGTAAAATATTATTTGTGTTTATCAGGGACCATTATTAAATGTTCAGTTTCTACACCACATGTCTGAAGACGATAGGAGCCCACTAACTACTTTATCGCACTCTAACATTGTGTGTGACAGGCGGGAAAAAACAGCCACCTATCACACCGTGTGTGGCCTGTGCTCAGATATCGCTAACATTTGTTTGCCTGTATCTACGTAGATATTTTAAAGTCATATAAAGAC
>VOQK01003677.1:0-10019 GCA_015052645.1 Benitochromis conjunctus | reverse complement strand
CAAAATAAATCAAATTGTTTGGCCGACTGGCTACTGAATGCTTTTCACTCAACTGCCTGCTTGCTATAAAGTGAGCTTCAACATTGTAGTAATGACTGGATTCACCACACCAACAATGAATGTTTTCTTTATCATCGGTGACAATAATCACTGCTGAACACATGTCAGAAGCCAAACTGCCAGAGGACAGCTAACTGATCATGACACCAAAATGCATCTGACTGAAGGCAGCTCATTCTGTTATTTAACTTTTTTAGACCTGCAGAAAAAAAAATCAGTTGCCAGAAAAAACAAACAAAAAACAGATTAGAACAGTATCTGGTCATACATTTTTCAGGTTTTGTAGAAAAAGTTTTTGTATTTTAATGTTAATCTCAACCTTAAAACCACCTGATATAAGCAAAAAGGAAGGCTGCTGCTGCAATCCCAGTAATTAATAGCAGACAACAACTAAATAGCAGAGGTGGTTATTCTTACAGTGGTTTCAGATAACAAAGCCCTTCTTCTCTTTATAGTTCGTACAGCAAAGAGAAGCAGTGAGAAGATTTCCTGAAAGCTAAAGGTGTTTTCTTTTTCTGACAGTTCTGCCATTTTTCTGACAGATATACTTTATCCTCAGACACGGACCCAGTATTTAGTACTGGCACCAGAACCAGGTAATCTCTAAATCAGAGACAAGCTGTTTGAACTAAGTCACACCTAATCTGTGGTTTAGGAGCAGGATTTGTTTCCATATTAATGTTTTACTATCTACAAAATTTGACAATCATGTTTTCATTCTGATTTAACCTTTTGACACTATAATGCACTCGAGAAAAAGCCTCTCGAGTGCATTATAGTGTCAGTATATTAGAGCAAGTACCACGTCCTACATCGATTTTCTGAGTTCAAATTTTTTACTTTCATCTTGAAGAGTATTTTTATGCAAATTGGTACTTTTTAGTACAGAATCTTACAGAATGCAAGTGAAAGACTGATGGGATGGTTAATGTTTAACTTCTAAGTCATACTGATTGAGATTATAACTAATGCCACAAAAGTGCTGTTTAGACTATGTGACGATTTAGCTATTAAAAGGTCTGGACCGTTGTTCCAATCTCAGTAAAAACTGTTTGGTTTATGGAGTCTTACAAACACTCATATCCCTGTCTATTAACACATGCAACACAAAGTGCCTTTAACCAGCTAAAAAGTCTTGGCAAGTCATAAAGACCTTTCATCTTTTATCAAAACAGGTAAAAACAACAATTGTATGATGTGCATTAAAAAGCAAATTTACTTGAAATATTAATTTCATGTGACACCTTTCCCAAATACTGGACATCTAAAAAAAATCAGTAAAATCCATTCTGCCTTTGTGTTGACATTCTTGTTGATATTTTTGAGGCATTATTTAAGTAAAATAACAAGCATGTCTTTCACATACGTCGGTATCTATAAGACTTGTGTTTTAACTGCTTGTTTGTGTGGTGACATTAAGTTTTAGTAGGTTGAAGAATTTTCAATCATTTTTAAAATGTTTTCTTAGAGTTGTGATAATCAATAATCTACATATTTATATAATTATAGCAATTGTGACTTTATCTTAGCAGCAAATCTCCTATTTGTAAATTTGATATTTCACATTTTTATTAACCCAAAGAAATCCAGCATTCATTTTACCATCATAATCAGGATTATGCAGGATTTTCTGCTGATACTTGTACTGTTATAATAGCATTTTGTTTGTTTTAACATTTTCTGATGCTGACATTTCAGTCTTTTTTTTCTTTACCAAAACAGCATGCATGAAGCTTTACACTCCTGTGATTGTTAAAACACTGAGGCTAGCTCTGAATAACATAACATTTTATTAAAGAATTGTTCAACAGACAACTCTCTCAACAGTGAAAGAAATAGGAGCTACAAAGGACAAAAGAAGAACTTGTTTTTTCTCCAAAAAGACTTGTTCTTTTTTCCATCTAATAGTTAGTCTATATTTTCCCACTATGCATGGGTGGTTCACCAATCCCCACACTTGCCTTTTCCCCTGTACAAGCCAAGACATTTATGTACAAGGGTCAATATAGGAACATAAAAACTACTCATTTTCTTCTAAAATACAAGAACTAAAAAATGTAACTTTAGTACAATGGACAAGAAGAAACAATGTTTTTTTTATCATAACAGGTAAATACTAAAAAAGTACAGTATTTTTTCTCGATATAAATACATGAAGGATAAATAATAGTCATACAAAACAGAAAGTCTTTTTTAAAACTGGCTATAACAAATAAATATTTTATATGAATGTTCACTTGAACACACATTGGCAAAAGACGCTTTGATTGGAGGGCCTTTCGTCTTCAAAATAAGATTTAATTATTATCATTATTATTATTATTTTTTACCTTTAACCATCAAAATGTAAACTCTAAGTGCAACACTGATGCCCAGATGTGACAAGCTTTTGTGTAAATCAGGCACTTTTAAAAACAAAACTAGGGATTCACTTCTTAAACATCAGCAAGTTGAGAGAGAGTCAAGCACACACTGCTTGTGTTTGTTCCACACTGTAAAGGCTCTGTGTGTGTTGTACCAAATGCACTCACTGATGGTTCAAGCAAATAAACCCAGTAGTTTTAAAAATGTGTTTTACACAGCAGCTCTGACTTCTGGGACATGCATTTCTTGTTCAAATATATACCCTGTATCCATGTTAAAAGTCAAGATATGTGAGAACAAAACAACACTGGAGAAAGTGTGGACTTTTATGCATTGGTGTTCGCTATTGTAAGTTAACCCTTCCAAAGTGATAAAGAGAGAGAGAGAAAGAGAGAGCGAGAAAGAGAGAGACAGCAATGATATACCTCAACATAAATAAATAATATTCTCTGCTCTTTCGCATTTACCCTGTGTCAATAATGTGCTAAAATAAGGAGTTTAAAATGTCTCTTCCATGTCCTCTCGTGTGTTTGTTTGAAGGTGTCAACAGTTGGCGTACCCTGGCTATGGAGGTGTGTTAATGAAACATTGCTAGCTTAGCACTGCTGTGTGTGCATGAAGGTGTGATTAGCCAAAGTAGCTTAGCACAGATGTGTGTCGATGGCTACTTTAGCATTTGAGCTCGTAGTTTCTTAAACCCTGTTCGAGTGATAGGTAGGCTGTCCATGTGGTGATGGATGTGTGTGTATGTGGTTGGGAAAGGGGGGGGGGTAGTCTGTGGGGAATTGTGGGAGATTTTGCCTCCTTCTGAACCCATGTGCTGCTGCCATAGACAGTGGGGTAGTAAAGACTGGGTCTGAGATGGTTATGCAGCAGGAGGCAGAAAGGGACAGCGACCGTCGAGTGGTTTTTGCAGAAGAAGATGTTCTGCCAGCTCCAGCGATATATTTTTGCTCTCCATTTCACTCTGTCTCCTTCTTTTCTCTCTCCCAAGCTGGTATAGAGACAGAGCCCTACACCTATGCTCAACTTGGCTGACAACATCATGTGTTGTCTAGAGGGGAAGAGAACTCAGCACCATAAATCTAACCACCTTGTTAACTGGCCATTAAAATTTCAACCATTTTATTTAGAAGGGGGAGAGCTGTGTGTATGTATGTGTCTTATTAAGTATCAAAGTACAATTTTAGACTAAATATTACCTCCAAAAGAGTCCTTTTTAGTACATACTAGCTAAACCACTCCTGAATTTGCCCTCCTCACGTGCCCATACACACTCCCCACCTCACTTTCTACTTGAAAGACTAAAAATAGAACCACAACTAAGCTCTCATTGTTTTACAGTATCAAGAGACCTGTATAGGAAAGTCCAGGAAAGCATTATATTAAATTATAAAATATATTTGTTTTAATAATGTTTAACTTATTGCTAAGTGCCTTAAAACCAAAGTTTTTTAGGTTTTTTTTTTAAATGTTGTTTTGAACAAATCTTCCTAATTTTTTCTGTGTGAACATGGTGGTTTGCATTTGAGTTTCAATCTAACAAATACTGACTATACAAGGGTGCTCACCGTGGATCCTGTCATACCATACAGCTGCCAATGTGTCTCTGCACCAGTGCCATAAGACAAGCTCCTTGATATGCATTGTCTGCAGCAACAAAGAGCAGCATGTACGCCTGACCTCTCCCTACAATACACATCATTTACTGGGGCTCTGGAATACTGTGTAGCTATTTGAGGGTTTATGTCCAAATTGTAAGCATTTTGAAAATGACTATGCCTCCAAAATAAAAGTTAAATGTTTGACAGGATATTTAATGCAAGTTCAAATACGATTTCAGAGGGTAAAATTTGTGTTTGTGTTACTTAATTTCCTGTATGTGGCACATAATGTTAGAGCAATAGAAATTATGTTAGTTTAGTAAGTTTGAAAAATCTATTTTTAAAAAAGAGTTTACATTTATAATACACTGCTGTTGTTTCCAGCACTTTTAAACTGCAGATATGCCTTTTATCAAGTTATTTGACAACATGAAAGGTTTGGGTTCATCTGTGATACTTGATACTGCTGCCTTTTTAAAATTAAATTACTTGCTCTTTCAAGGTAGCACTGAAAGGTCTAGTCCTAATCAGATTTAGTGGAGCTCTTCATGAAGGCAGTGAAAACAGGGCGGTGGCAGAACACTACCCAACACTGGCTGTTCCCCTTTGTGACTTCAGAGCACAGGACAAACCACTGGACGGTCCCTGTGAGTCTGCTTTTGCCTCACATGCTATCCTGCTGCAGCACTAGTCTCCCTATGTGTAAGTCTGTTTGTGAATCATGATTAGTTTGATGTGGTCTTCACTATTTTGTATGCTGTCATTTTGTCCCAAACCTGCTACAGGTGAGTGAGCTTGGGTGCTTCCTGGATTCTGCCCTGAGTCGAGGTGTGGTGTGCCGACAGTTCGGTGTATGTTGGGTGTGTAGGTGGGTCACAGGGACCCGGAGGGCCCCCTCCACCCACATGGTGCTGGTTGGCAGCCGACATAGGCCCTGCGCCATTGTAGTCCATGGTTTGGTGGTGGGGTGGGGTGGGGCCGAGGTGGTTAAGCCCATACATGGAAGGCCCTGAGCCAGGCATGGGTTCCACATAATTGGCACCCCCCACATAGACTGGACTGGCCTGTATGTTGGTGGGTGTCCCATAGCCAGCACTATTAGCCTGCACTAGACTGTGGTGTGGATGGGGATCACCATAGTCTTGTTCTGGGGTGCCATACTTCTGCTGGGGGGGGCAGCCCTTCATGGGGACATTTGAATAGGCAGTGGACATGGAGTAAGATACTCCCTGGTGGGGCTTGCCAAAGGATGGCGGAGATGGTGCGTCATAGCCTGTGCTGCCTCCTCCACCCCCCCCTCCCATTGGGTGCATTGAATTGAGAAAGCTGGCAGAAGACTGCAAGGGCAGAGGAGGAGAGCCTGTTGGTGAGGGCCCTCCAGAGCTGGAACTCAGGCCCTTGTTCTTCTGGTCCTTCTTGTACTTCATGCGTCGGTTCTGGAACCAAATCTTGATCTGACGTTCTGACAGGTTGAGCAGGTTGGCCATTTCTACGCGTCGTGGCCGGCACAGGTACCGGTTGAAATGGAACTCCTTCTCCAGCTCAACAAGCTGGGCACTGGTATATGCTGTTCGAGCCCTCTTAGATGATGCTGACGACCCACCAGTTGGACTCTTCTCGCCACTGCTACCACTCTCAGCTCCTCCTGATGCTGACAAGAGAACAAAAAGTGAAAGTGAGAAAACATGAGGGCATAGCCACCCACAGAAAAATAACTGGGTGACAGTGGTAGAAAGGCAGGAAACCAAAGATATTTAAAAAAAAAAAATGTTGGCATCTTAAGAAGGTAAAAGCTGAGCAATAAAGAGAGAGATCAAGAAAGGTAGAAAAAAATAACATAATCCGGCAGCATGCTGAAGGAAATTAAAAGCATTCAGGTTCTTAATAAAGCAGAGGGGGGTCTAGCAGGCCGACTGAATCCCTTGATATTAGTTGTCAACACTTCATAACAGTGGCAGTTATTAAGCTGTGGAGGCCCCAGTGCTGGTCGAGAGAAGCTAAATTGCATCTTGGCTCGAAAGACAAACCCCCCACAGCAACACCAGCTGCAGCACAAGGACTCGTGAGTAGGAACTGAGGTTGACCTGCACTCACTTCAATTTGCTCGCCAGGAAAAGTCAAACTTCTCATCTCATTTATGTCATTATAACAGTGAATTCTAATAAAAACAGAAAGTTGTTTAGTGACAAGGGATGGAACACATGCATATCTTTCTATGGCCTGTGAGTGTAAATCTAGCTCAGAAGTTTCCGTATGGCAAGAAACTCCTGAGCTTTTAAAACTGTAGTACTTGGTAGTTAAACTAAAACAGTAACATGGGATAATCCGAAAGCTTCAATAGCTTTGTTTTTCTATCTTGAGTTTTTGATTATGCTGTTCAGTTGCTCAAATCAACAGAACCTCTCTCACCCTTTTGTGTATGTGTAGAGTAGCAGCCTCTGATATAAATGTTTGTATGCACATGTTAGCAGTGCATTCCCATTAGTAACAGCTGATGCAGTACAGTTTAATGAAACTGAGATCCAGTCACTCATTATGTGTTCTTTGTGATGGTATTTATATAGACGGAGATGGAAAGACGAGAGCAGTAACGAGTGTGGAGCAGTGGCACTCTCTAACTGATTGTTTGAAATTCTCATTGATAAACAGTCTAATCTCCTTTTAGTTTTTTGTCTGGTCAGCTGAAATGTTTTTGAATATGATTATCATGCTCATATTCATTTTTTCTCAATGATAACCACCAAATGAAATAACATATCTGTCTGCCTCAATGACTGTGTTCTTTTCCCGTTATCAGACATGCTGATGATATTCAAATTTATCATCCAGATGCTAATATCTTCCATTTCAAATGTCTGTTCATCATTCTCTCACCCTCTCCTTGAAAATCTATTTATCTGTTATCATACATGACATTTAAATTCTTCCTGTTAATATCTTTCTACTTAAAGTGGCTTTTCAATGAGCAACAAAAATGAGGAGAAGGGAGAAGGGCGAGCAATCGGAAAGCAAATCATTTTCATAGAGCAGTGAAAGGAGAAAGAAGTGCGTGATACGGAGGAGGAGGTAAAAGAATGAAGGGAGGTATAAGCTATTGGTTGCAGGTCTGTGGCAGCTTGCTGGTAGACTATATTTTTACCAAAGTGAAGTCTTTAAAGAAGTGTTTAGTCATGCTTGATAAGAAAGTCATCTCAAGATAGTCTGCCATGAAAGTCTATGTAACTCGCTCAACTGTTATTCTTTTCCTAAGGTTTGACACTAAATCCTGGTAAAAACCACTTATTTGTCATCTCTAAATGTCTGCAGATCTGATCATGTCATTTTCTGGTTCAGTCAAATATGAATAAATATACCTATAGACAATTATATGTTTTTGTTATTCTTGTAATTCTATCTAGCTATTTTGAAACAGACAGAATATTTAATCTATTTATTAGAAAATACTTTCTTGGTATTTATGTATAAATTTTGTAGAGTTAGGTAATAAAAATAATTCATTAGGTCTAAAAAAATGTCTTGGTTGCCAAGGTGATACCTTCTCTCTGGTGAAAGAATGTAAGGATGTATTGCAGGAATTAAATATATTTCATATAATGACATATAGTTTCAAAGTCATGTTGGCTATAATATAATGTTTACAATTTATGTTGATGTACGTGAACAAACTGATCGCTTTTTCATGACTGCTTCACATTTTGTCACTGCAATTTGACTAGATATCACCAAAACCTAACAACTCCATCCCTGACAGGTTCCAGAAGATCACTGCAAATCCATACCAACTGTGGTGTTGTTCATGAAGAAGTAGTTCCAGGATATGTCTGTGTTATAATATTGTTTTTAACTGTCTACTGTTTAAAACAAAGCAAAATACAACGTCTTTGTTTTCTGACTTTTAAAGGTATAGTTGCTTCCAACAGAACCAGGCCAGCTGTTTCCTCCTGCTCCCAGTCTTTATGCTAAACTAAGAGCTACGTCTAATTCATCACTGCTGTTGACCATAACCCTATAACACGGAGACATTTCATTATTGACACATCACAGAACATGAATGTTGGTTTTTAATATTGGCCAGACAGGTACACATTACACTGTTAGCCTCTTTTACTAATGGAAACAAACTAAAGCTACAGCTTATATAATCATACTGCTGGTGCATTTTGGTCACTAAAAATACTCAAATCAAGGCAGAGATCAGTGGTTTTAGTAAACTTGGCTTAACAGCTACATTATTAACTACCAAAAAATTAACTTGAACTACAATAAACTCAGTCACAGGTACAGATAGAGAACAGAACAGCCGGCTAGTAGCCCAGTGTCATGTCCCTGTCTCAGCTAGTGTCTGTGGGAACAAGGCTTGCCATAAGAGCCTAAGAAACCTTGTAAATTCTCTGGGGATCTGGTGCTGGAAAGATGATGTTGATAGGAGAGGTGAGGAAAGAGGGATGTGGGATAACAGGAACAAAGATGTTAATGAGGAAGGAAAATGAAAGAGGAAAGAAAGGACTGGGGGAGCCAGGGAAAGCAATAATGAGAGATACAAAGAGGTAGACTGTGCTGTTGCTGTGTTGCTCCGTGGGGGAAATCAAAGCAAAGGCAGAAAGACCGACAGAGACAGGTGTATTGGAACACACCATTGCCAGAGTTGTTGCTGGGTGAACAGTTTTTCTGCTTAGTCGTCTGACGACACTCTTTCATCCAGGGAAAAATCTGCTTGGCCAGGGTTGGGTTGGGCGGCAGTGAAGAGGATGAAGACGATGTGGAAGATGATGTAGAGGAGGAAGAAGTAGATGACTTATTGGTGCCTGATTTAGAGAGTGAGGAGGCCCCAGTACTGCCACCCGGCTGCTGAGCCCCAGTATTACCATTGCTGGGGTTTGGGGGAAGTGGAGGGGACACTTGGGAGCCAGGGTGGTGCTCAGGTGGCAGGCTGGGCCGCATGCAGCTGCCATTCAGCTCCTTGGTCTTGGCTAGCTGCTGCTGCTGATGGCCACCATTACTGCCCAGTGACTGTAAAGAGCAGGCAGAGCGCTGGTATGAATCCACATCCAGATGGGTAGCTGACTGGAAGACCGGCTGTTGGTGAGACACTGGGACCGGGGCATCATAGCCCCCAAAGCCGTTGGCGGCTGCTCCTGCTGCCACTGCTGCCCCCTGCACTGGGTAGGATGAGTAGCCACCAAAAAGTGTTGAGGAGTTGTCGTAGTATGTTGTTTTCTGCATTTCTGTGAGAACTGGCGGCGTCTTCTTGTGCTCCGGTCCTTATTGAGAGCCACTGCCGGAAGACCATTTGGTACCGGGGGTCACGTGACGGTGTCTCTCCAACGGTCCCCTGCAACCTGACCTAAAAGGTTAGGGAGAGACAGAAAAAAATAAATGAGAAAGATAAATCCATCTTCCTTGAATGAAAGGCACCATGACGTGAATAGAAACCACTGCTTTTCTTTCCACAGCCCCCCTCCCCCTCCCTTCGGAGGCCAGTGCACAGCCTGCAGATGCTCTTCTGATCTCAGTGCACAGTCTCTCTTGTATGCACACACACACACACACACACACACACACCTACACACACACACACACACACACACAACACATTTAATGTTGCGATTTTAGTTTAAATTGTAATTAACTGTAGTTTTTACTGTTATAGTGCTATAGTTCGTTATTATCAATTTTTAAACACTGTAGTTGTAGATTAATGGCTATTATTATTTTATTATTTTAACTAATTATTTTCTGTTTTTATGCAAGGAAGATTACACACTTTTACTTAGATGTGTTTTTAAACAGAATAAATTAAAATCCATTATCATACAGTTTAAAGATCATTATATGTTGATTCCTCTTCCATACATTCCAGAAATATTCGTTATTTTTGATGTTTTCCTAATAAAGAATTACCCTAAAATGAACACGACATTTTACGTGTAATGGCGGCAGTGGACACGGCCCATATCTATTTTCCTTTGTGACTGATGTTGGTAGTCTATT
>VOQK01003676.1:0-10111 GCA_015052645.1 Benitochromis conjunctus | reverse complement strand
ATGTTTAACCGGAAACAAGACAATAGGCAAGCTAGGCAACTGCATCCAGTTTGGGCCAGGTTTAGAAACATTGTGCAACTGAAGCACTGGTGTCATCAGTAAAAAAATGACAACACAGATGGTCCTGCTGTCCGCAGGGGAAACACCATACAGACTGTACTAGGTTTAAATATAGCATAAGCAATCATATTGGGAAAGTCGGAAACGATTAATTACTACGGTACGGTATTAAAAAAAGAAAAGTTTTCACTTCACACATTGCAGCAAATTAAAATGTGTTTATGGAGCATTTTATAGAAGGTGAACTCCAAAGGAGGTAATTTCAGTAAGACGGGCGTTTTTGTCACAGGCGGTTTTTTTTGTTGAATGATTCAAAGAAACAGAGTTTACAAATGGAAAGTCTGTCAGTGTGTTGATTGTACAAAGCTGCTCTATACATTGTCTATAGTTGTGTGTTTAAAAGATGCTTGTCTGAGTATGTGGCTGTATAACTTGTGTCGTTTCCAGTAGCAGGCTGTAGGTTTGACCAGTTTTTCTTGCCATAATATGGTCTCGTATGGCCTTCGTGGAGGCGATGCATTCATTGGCCAGATTCCCCGTTAATCTTGTGGCTAAAGATATTACTTTCCTTTACGAGTAAGTAAATCATTGACACAATTTTATAAATACAGAAAAGTATGTTGAAATATGCAAACCGAAGCAAAACAGTATAAAAAGCATGCATCAAAAATGACTGCTCTGGACTGAGTTCATATAATTTAGCTATGTTATAAAGATCACAGCTGACAGAATCCAAACTGTAGCTAAACAGACAAAAAAAGCAACACATTTTTTGTTTCGTATCGAACGTCTTAAAAAGTCATTTTCCACTGCTTTGCATTGTGTTACAAATATAAGTAATAGATATTGTGTTAAATCCACGTGAAGAGCAGAAAAACTAGACAAACAGTCTGTGTAAAAGTGACTGAACTGTCTTGACATCTGATTGCCACTGTCAGCCACAAGGCCCTTAAATTTTTAACCAAACCTTTTGTACTCTAGAGCAGTAAAAAATTAATCACTACTCAACATGAGAAAATTACTCTGCCTTCTTTTTATTTTTTCCTTTCACTTTGGCTGTGGCCATTAATAGCGCAGTCACTGTTGCCCGGACAGCGTGTAATTCCTTTTGACTTTCCTTTCCATTTGCCTGGAGGATAAAGTAGTTTAAAACATTTCTGCACACAGAAGCATGGCTAACAGGTAATCTATCTAATTATGGCAAGGGAGGGGTTCCCCTGTAAAATATTGAAGAGCTTCTCTAACCTTTGTTTCACCCTTCTTGTATACAACCCTCTAAAACAGACATACTCTGAATGGTAGGTTAGACCTAAAGGTTGGAAGTGCAAACAATTCAAGCTAGTCAAGTGGAAGAATAGGAGCTGTTCAGCTGTTTGTTACCATGGTGTCATTTCAGAGACATACAATATCACAATAATTGCATGAGATAATTGGACTGCATGATAAGAAAAGTAAAAGCAATGGATTGCGATGTAATAATCCAATACAATAGCCCTGCGGTATAAAGTATTGCTTTTGTCATGTTGGGGAGATTTTGATTAAATTCTATACCACTTTCTGAAGAGTGATGTTAGACTGCATCACACTCTGATGAGCTTCTGTCTGAGCTTCCCCCAGCAGGAAGAAAGAAACTGTCAGACACTTGTGTTTTAGCAAAACTGTTACATACAGAAAGGTAGTATTTTCGTTTTTATAATCTGTAAGAGAGAATGCTATGTACATCTTATAATTTATTAAAACAAAAAAAAAATCAGAATTAAAAATCTAATGATGTTCTGTCTGCGCATGAAACTGTTGAACTGATGAAAATGGGGGTCTTAAAAAACACACAATCTTCCTTCTTATTATCTGCAACTGAGATAATTTACTATATTACATGTACATGTTGTAGGCAAATATTTAGCCTATTGGAGTGGTTAGCACTGTTGTCTCACAGTAAAAAGATCCTGGGTTTGAATCTGGCCGGGGCCTTTCTCCCGTCTTATTAGATGCATGTTCTCCCTGTGCATGCGTGGCGTTCCTCCGGGTGCTTCCTCCCACGGTCCAAAGACATGCATGTGTTGGGTTAATTGGTGGTTCTAAATTGGCTGTAGGTGTGAATGTGAGTATGAGTGGCTGTCTGTCTCTAAGTGCTAGCCCTGCAAAAGACAGCCTGTCAAGGGTGTACCCAGCCTCTTGCTCTACAACAGCTTGGATAGGCTCCAAGCCCCCAAGCAACCAATTGACAAGCGGTTAAGAAAATGGATAGATGGATGGATGTCCATTATACATCCATCACTGTTTCACTGGAACACTGCAGAGTGCTGAGATAATGTCAACAAACACGTTATTGATGCAAGGTTGATCTGCAGCCTTATTGGTTACTTTACTGTAGTGGAGGCAGGAGCAGAGTCCATCATAGCATCATTGCCATAAGCTGAGAGAGCCTGAAAAATGTAGCTGTATCTAAAGATTGTCCAGTTTATTGGAATAAAGAAAGGTTTTCTAATGCATTAGAAAGTTACTGGGTGATAACAATTGCTCCATGTATTAGTGAAACTGTTTGTGTTTTTCACACGAACACGTTATGGTTTATTAAATAGTTTTGATTTTGATTTCAAAATCCACTAAAATACAAATTCAGGGTCTCACTTCCTTCCTTATTCTTAGCAAGTTACTATACTATGCCCTTTGACATGTCCACAATCAGGCATTAATGAACTCTGCACAGTTATGGCCTCCAAGAGGTCCATTCATTTCTGATAATGGACACCTCATCAGGGATTATCTTTTACATAATACATATAAACCATCTTCACATGAGGTAGCTACTGATAATTTCATACTTCTAAAACATGTTGCCCTTGTTCAACATATGTAAGAAGTAAATTTGCAAACTTAATGTTGTGATTTATTTATAAATGAACTACATACAAAGTTCAGTAAATAATAAAAGATGCACAATTCTCCTAGATAAGCTATGAAAAACACTTATTGTCTATAGCATAAATAACAATTTCAAGTGTTCTACCAAAGGCACTGAACTGAAATAAGCTGCATTCAAAGTCAAAATTGAAATTGTGCAAACAAGATTATGTTTCATGGTTAAAAAAAAACAAAAAACTAAACTAAACTAAACAAAAAGCAGAAAAAAAGCAAAAAAACTCCCATTAACTTGTGTTCTTTGGAAACTGGAGAGAAAACAGTTTACTGTCTTTTGTAGTCTGCAGACTCATACATTTGGTATTATATAAACATATTATATAATATATATATTTTTTGAAAGAATGCTTATTATGCAAGCATTTTTTTTAGTTTATGAATCAAATTGCGTTATTTATAAATACTTTTTATAAACAGTGAAAAAAAAAAGTAGCACAATTGTGCGTCTGTCCTTTTAAACATGCTGTGTTTCAGGTTCAGAATGAGATTCTCTTCTTCTACATCAACATTAAAACAATGCAACCACTGCGAAGACAGCTCATGCACTTCAAACACCTTCTGTGTTTTTGATGTGAAGCGCTGCTTACAAGAGTCATCCTAAGGAACACTTCACCTCAGCTACCGTGACCTTATTATCCATAAAATGAAAAATAAACCAGGAGCATCTGAGCTCGTTAGTAAACTATGATTTTATTTATTTATTGATAAAAACAGCATATGCTAGATGTGAGTTATTTGATTTATAATGTATGTAATGTTAATTTGGAAAACGAGAAACTTTCGAGATATTTTAAAATCAAAACGAAAAATATTTAAAAAATTAAAAAAGTGACGTTTTTAAAAGCCCGTCACCTTGAAATGTCAAATTTTCTCCCGTCTTTCCTTTTTTGCACCACATATTCAAGAAGACTTTTTTTACTACATCAAAGCACTTTGCAAAACTCGCCACCATCATGTGGATTTCAGCCGTGTCTGCCGCAGAATGATCGTAGAACTGATTACCTGCCTAATGGGACTGCCTCTGATTAAGAACATGAATTATTTACATTATTATCCTTCACAGAATCCGTGGGATTATTTAGGTGGAACCGATGTGACGTGCATAACAATCTAAATGCTTTTAAACCAGATTTTATGTGAAATACAACTACACCCAGAGAAACACTTGAATTTACTTTGCATTAATAGCTACAATAATTCCCTGCAGAAAATCACTGGGTAGAATTATGCTTCCTTTCAGATGGCAGTAACAGTCATTTACCTAAACAAAAACGTGGTAGAATACAGTAGCTGTCAATCCTGTAACATCATATCTTACATTGTAAAATCACTAAAAATAAAATAACATTTGTGTTATTGTGACTTGTTGATATCATCCCGCAATAAAAAAAGACTTGTTCGCTCGTTACTATACTCAGTCATCTTGTCAGATAGATGTAATAACTTTCAAAATAAAGGAGTAAAAATCAGTTTTATTGTTCTGTTTTGTTCACGGTGCTTTTCTTTTCTTACATTTTGTCAACATACAGTATTTTATATATTGTGTTTAAGCTCAGCACTAACACTAGAGCAGCCTTAAGATATCATACAGTCATTGCCACACTTTTGCAGGCGAGTACAGCCAGGTTTTGTGAGTGTTGCTGGGGTTCAAAGAGATCAGGTGTAAGTATTTGACCACACGCGAGGGGGGGTGGGGGGATCTTTCTTGCTAAGATAAATGAAGAAACCTGGTATCAGCAGGTCATGTGTAATAAGCATTTATGATTAATGTCTTTAAAGAAGAATCACCTTAGGGACTCTTTAAGCTGATTAGGATACCAAGCTGTGATATGATGAATGCTCACTTTTGAGTAAAAATACACACTCTGAGTCCTTTGGCATATGGAGGACCTCCTTGCTTGCCTAATTGCCTCAGCCTGCAAAGATGATTCATTTGATCTTTCCGAACTGTTTTTGTAAGTGGAACAAATGGAGATCCACAAATTTTAAATAAAATTTCAAGCTTTATTGTTAATGATGTTCCTATGAAAACTAGTTGCTCTTTATGATTACTTTTAGTGCTCTTTATTCTGGTACTGTACAGTACTGCATGCACAGCATGATGGTCTTAACTGATTTATATTTTTTAATCGGTGGTATGTATTGGAATTAAATCAAATAAATGTATCAGTGTGTGTGCCTGACAATGTGGTGCTCTTTTTGTTTTAGTATGCATAAATCCCACAGGCCTAGAGACCAGTCACTGGTACCCTGGCAAGCACTGTTTGCAAGTGAAAAATGTGTATGTCTCAGGCACTTTTTGAAATGTGTTGGTGTTTGGGGTGGGAAGGCTCAGCTTTTACTTTGAAGGCAAAGGGTTTGCATGTTGGTGAGTACTTGATGAGTGCTTGCAGACAAGTCAGTGTCATGCCATGCAAACTATGGGTAACCTTGGCAATCTCCTGCTGACCAAAGCAATTACAGAAATGTTTTTCCTTGCAAGCGATTTCACCAAGACACTTCCAGCAATGACTTATCAACCAGTTGGCTTTTCTGAGGCCAAACAAATAAGTCATCCACAGAGCCGGGCCATGCTTATAGCACCTTTTATAATAAGCATGTCTAACTTCTCCAATGCAATATTGCAATGTTTGGTGATATTTGATTATTAAATATGACAGGACAATCAAGTAAAGTGATACAGTGAAGTCATACTGTTTATTTACTGTTTAACTCCTGTTTATACAGGAGTTAGTGAAATGTGTGACATGTTTCAGTGCCTCGAAAGCACAATGTACAAATTCCTGATGAGCAAACCCGAGTTAAAATAGTCCTCTAACATCTTTACTGAGACCAAAAAAAGAAACACAAAATATACCAGAGCACAAAAATCTGCCAAGGTGCCAAGAATCACAGATGATGAGGAGCTTAACAACAAAGATAGGAAAATAACTCCCCAGGAAAATTATTCTGACCACTTCCAAGAGACAGAAAGGAGAGTGTGAGTACATGACTGAGAAGGGCTAAAAAACATATATAGCATTTATATTATGCTCTAGTATTTCATATTTTCCATGCATAAGGGAAAGGGTTTTTAAGACAATCATTATCTTCTCCTGAAACTAATTGTGTCTGTAGCCTTCCCAACAAGATTAACAGAAAGCATTTAGCATCTTCACAAATATAGCTGTTTTAAATGGAGAGATGTGTCATAATCAGGTTAGCCTTGTTTTGTGGCAATGCTTTTTTGACAGAAATTAATAACCTCTGGTGTGAATTTGCATCACAGGGAAAAACAACAAAGTGGCAAAATGTCCATATTAAATATGTCAGCAAAATGTTCAGATTTCAACAGATTCTCTTTGTTTCTAAATCTCCGCTTGTACAAATGTACCTGTTAATAGCCACTAAACAAAAGAACGGGAAATAAAAGCCACAGGAAATAGTATATTTTTTTCTACCTCAGAGAAAGAAAAACAAAACCACTCACAAAATGTATAATATGAACCCAAGCCACTAGCATAAAAGTTTCACCATCCAGCCTTTGAAGAGCTTTAAAACACGTTCTCAAATGTAACCAACATTTACATAAGACAGTGTTTCTCAGAACCAGTGACCTGAAAGGTGAACATTAAGCCGAGTTCACACATACAAACTATTGTTACTGCCTCTAATGTAAACACAAATGTAGCAAATGTATACCTCTGATCCATATTATTGTAATATTGCTTTCACACACACCCTCTCTCTCCTCCCTCTTCCATTTCAAACAAGTAAAAGAAAAAAATACAGGATGTATTGTTTGTTCATCTATTCCCATTGCTCAAAATGCCCGGCCTCCTGTTGGTTGTGAGGACTGGGGTTCTTTGACCACCGCCATGACTGCAATTCCTCCCACACAGGGGAGAATGGCATGACATTTACCAGAGCTGCAAGGCGGTAATACTTTTTTTTAAATGGCAGGGCTGGAATATGCAGGGCTGAAAGAACCCACGCTGGGCCCCACTTGGACTTCTTCACACTAGCTTGCTAAGCTCATTCAGATGGGGCAGTAATTACAGGCATGGAGGCAAAGCTGAACTAATTCAGACAAGGTGTAAAGAAAGCACTGGCAGAAGAAATGTTGGTAAGTTTACTACTGGATAACCTATTCTGTTCAACTGTAATCAATAAAGATGTGATTTTTGTAATAGATGCATTGATTTACAACGACACTGACGTCACAGTCGAGAGCGAGCAATCTCTTAGTGACTTTATCGCTTCAGATATAATTATTTCCCAAACCTTTTCACATCGCACATGATGCTTTTTAAGATGGAAGTTGAGAAAATTCTGCTTCAGTTTTGGAGTTCAGTTTTGAACGTGCCAAATTATACACAAGCCCACAACAGTGGGAAATACTGAGTTGCAATCAGGCCTGCCATTATTTGGGGTCGCACACGCACGGTGAAGTATATTTATTTCCATCGACAGACATTTATCCATGAAAATATTGTCGGTGGAACACCACTGGGAGCAGTAACCTCCAGCTCAGAGGCCATATTTTCTGATTTTAATTGGACGTCTTCACAGCAGCGTCGAGAGAAGTCTCTGCTGCAATACAAAGGGAAAAACTGAGAATACCACTGTCCTTTCATTATTCCTGTAAACACGACAATTGCTCTACAGCGGCGTGAGAACTTTTGTAAACTCTGACTACTACGCAAACTGCAATTTGAAGGTAAGTAATGAAGGAATCGGTTTTACTACTTTGTCTGCTCTCCGAGAAGTCTGCTTGTCTGTCAGTTCACTTTGTTGCTTAAGCAATTTCAAATATCTGAGACAGCAACCAAAAACATCATCTCAGTAGGGTGGCACTGAAGCAGTCATAATCAAAATCACATCACAGCATCGTTGATATGAAAGTTGACCCCCCTGTGAACATGGAAATCAATCTCTTTGACTGGCACTGAGATTTTTTTTTTTTCCATTACACGAGAACAAAAACAGTGCGTTATTTTTCTTTCAATCTCATTTTTTTCTTCTTTTCATTAAATGTAGTTTCTGAATTGTTTAAATGTATTTGTTTCACTAAAACCAGCAGTTTTCTATTCCGTTCTTCTTCATCCTTATACATTATATAAGTAGCAGATGCCAGTGAGATGGAGGGCAGCTACGAGAGTGAAGATATAAACTGGAAGACAAGGTGGCAATGGCAAGCAATCGATTGAAAAAGGAATATTTTGATTGGTTACATTTGTCTTCTTTCAGCAGGTTTGTTTAGGGATGGGCATAGCAGATCATCTGTCTCCATCTCACTCTATCCCTACCTTCCTCTTCTGTAACACCAAACCGATCCATGGATCTTTTCTGTGGTCTTCCTCTTTTCATCCTGCCTTTCAGCTCCATATTCAACATCCTCTGTCCAGCATATTCACTATTCCTCCTCTGCACATCTCCAAACTAGATTCCACATTGCTCAAACTGAGCTGCCCCTCTGATGTACTCGTTTCAGAATCTAATCTTATCCATCCCGGTCACTTCCACTGAAAATCTTAGCATCTTCAACTTTGCCACCTCCAGCTCAGCCTCCTTTCTTTTTGTTAGCACCATCATGTTCTGACTATACATCATAGCAGGTCTCACTACATCTACTACACCAAGCATTATAAAAATATTCTTAATCTGTTAGTCTAAGACATAAATGTAGATTTGTTATATTCACCAGCCTGAACTTATTTAACTTTTCTTCATCGTGCAGTGATGGAGTAAGTATGTGAAATAACTGTTGTTAAAGAAAATGAATGTATAAAATGTAAAATTTATATATTTCTATTATTGATTTGCTACAAGCAACATTTAAACTAATATTGTTTTTCGCACTTTTAAAGTTTTGTTTTCTAGCTGTGAAATACTGGTTAACCCCACGAAGCCATAAAATTGAACTTTTTTTAAACACTCCACAATAAATTAGACCCAAGTCTAATCCTGACACAGACCCTCTGCTGACAAATACAGTCCTATCAAGTTCATTTGGTGAATGTGTTGTCCATGCTAAGTTGTGCACTTAATGGATATGGTATAGAATTTCAGGTTCCTGTTGTTGTGGAAGTTAGAGGCCTTTAAAAGCCACCATGAGCTGGTTATTTAGCACTGATCTCCCTCCTGGCTGTAATGAATCTTACCATGGGGTTTCTCTGAAAAGGAATTCAAATTGTGACATTCTAGTAAAAATAAGGATAAAAAAATATATCTTGTAATGGATTTGCATCAGTGTGAATTAAAAACAGAGTGAATAGAAATTAAATAAAACCAAATAATATGCAAGTATTGAATAATACTGAGGAATGGTGAATGGTGCTCAAAAGCAAATAGTCATCAACAAAGGGACTTTCCTGGCTCTTATTGTCATGACTAAATATATTTACTGAGCTTAGTTATCGTGGAACAGGAAATCACTTTGATACTGCATCAAACCAGTAATTAGTAATCTGTAGTAATAGTTGTGTTGCTAATGAGTCACATGTAAAAGGCAAATACACACTGTGATACTACAAGCATCATAAGAAAATCCGCCCTTCAAATCATCTCTAACTTTTTCCAACTTGGCTGAAAAGAAAACAAAAAAAAACACCTTGTATTTTAATTAAAGCTATGTATCATAAAACACTCCATATGGCTATAACCACTATTAAGAGGAAGTGTATACGAGTCCATTTGGATGTTGCATGATATAGTGACACACAGACTCAATTATACTGAGCTGTAAAAATTTTATTCTGCCAGAAAAATCTTTCGGCACGAAGACTGGAACTGCAGCCTAAGATAATCCATAAAAAAACACATGAAATGTTAATAGATTTTAATGATTGATGCAAAGATAATTGGAACGTCAGAAATGAAGAAGTGTAGGGGAACAGAGGTGTTTTGGAGCATAATAGTTGAGCTGGTGGCAGAGGTTCAATCAATGCAAACTTGATGCAAAAATGACTCTTCTTGAAATTCTGTAATGATGAAAACGTGAGAAATCAAACAGAAGTTGAATTATTTTCTTTCTTATTCTTGACCCTGAAGCAATTACATAAAAATGAATAATATCATCCATAATATAGTTGCAGATAATACTATAGCTCAGTAGTATGTGTTGTAAACGCTGTAAGATAATAATGTT
>VOQK01003675.1:9855-25231 GCA_015052645.1 Benitochromis conjunctus | reverse complement strand
AATTAGCCACAGTTTTCTTATTTATTTGCTAGTCGGTGTTAGGATGTGATATTACTAAAAGACCTAAATGTTCTCTGCCACCTTTGAGAGGGCTACTGCATTTTTTTTAATGCATTAAATCTGATCAAATATTGTAATTTTAGTTAAAATGAGAAGTTTTCCAATAGCCTTTATTAACAAACTACTTAAAACCACATTACGCTTATGTCAAGATGAAAATCATTTATTAAAATAAATAAAAATAGGAACACATAGCAACTATATTTCAAAACTGGATGTTGGGAAGTAAGAAGCATGGTCCCATGATATGAAATGATATAGAAGACAAAGATATCACATGGTGCAGACTGAGGGACCATGACAGGAAATCCTTTTTTAGCATCATATCATTTTGCCTGACTTTTTTTTTAAAGATATTCTCAAATACAAACGTTTTTGCTGCATCACATTAAGATTAATTTGGGTTTTTAAGCATTGGGTTTCTATATTAATTTCTGTCCTTATGTTGATCTTTATATTGGAGCTCTTTCTTGTGTTTTTAACCAGGTTTGGGTGCTAGCTGTTATGAATCTTCACGCAAGACTACGTGGGACTTGCAAAGGTACAAATATGATTTGCGTCAAAATCAAATTGATGTTTTTTCTGGCTTGTGGTTCTTAAATTATACATTACTGTGCAAGAGTCCTGAGCCATGTTTCACTTCATTATATCTTGCTAAGAAAATTGAAACTAGGTGCAACAGTTTATTGAAACATGTGCCAATTACAATATATAATTACAGTAAATAAGGATATTTGCAATTGTAACAAGTTTGAAAGTCAATAATTGGTATTCGCCAACACATCCTGAACCGTCTTAGGTAAAATTTCTTGTAATTTTTTTAGAAGTCTTCAGGAATAGTTCTCCAGGCTGCTTGAAGGTCATTCGAAGCTAATTTTGTTCTGTTCCAACTCATATTGAGCTCTGGGCTCTGGGGAAGCCAATCCATGACTAAGATGTTATGGCACAACACTAGTTCATCACTTGAGTGAGTTGCTTTTTTATGCTCGAATGATTCATAGGTCAGTGTTAGGTGCGTTAATAAACAAATACATGCCTCTGATCAGGTATGAGAGCTGGACTTAAAATGAGTGATAAAGTTGCCGATGTCCAAAGAAAACCTTTGTAAGACTTTCAGAAAGCCTGGAGAACTATTGCTCAAGGCCAACTTAAACATTTAAGAGGCTCTTTGGAAGTCAAATAAAAAGAAATCAGGAGAAGATCAAGACTTTTGCAATGAGTAAGTGGAGAATGAATCAGCCCTGCCAACTTCCTTTCAATAGTCATGCAGTGTTCAGGTCACTTGAATCAGGATTTTGGGAGTGTGGCAGTGTTTGTTGAGAAAGGAAATGTAACTGATATTCAGGCTAAAGCCGCCTCACTTCCCTGAAAGAGAGTGGAATAGTGACCTCTACTTAGTGACTGGATCCAAGGTCACATTTGGACAAAGAATGAAATGAACATACTGAAAATTTACATAGATTTATTGATTCACAGAGCACCCAGCAGTCTGCTAACATGGAAATTTAAAATAAAATCATAAACTTAAAAACTGACACAAGGTTTTGTATTTTGTAACTTGTTCTTTTCATTTAACAACGGGACCCAAAATCCACATTAATATCAACAGCTTCACTCTGGGCGAACACATGAGTGGGAGACCATCAAGGCCCAGCTGGTCCAGCAAGTAGGAACCTGCTGTCCTCCTCCCATCACAGGTGCCTTGTGACAGATGATCTGTTGGCCCACTCACCAGCAGCTCCCACAGAAGAAAATCTTCTATATACTCCCCTTGTAGGCCTACCCCAAGAAGAGAGACAAACCTTTGAGAACAGCGTGATAGCAGCCATTGTGTCGAGTTAGAGCTACTGCCCATTATCCATAGATAAAGCACAGAGGTTGTGGACTTTTACATAATGATGTTACAGTTGTGGTCAGAAATTTGATCAGTTGATGGAAAATTTGATATTTGAAATAAATAATACCCTCGCTGGTTACTCTGGTATGAATCCCTCTTAGTTATTTTACTGTAAATTACACACACTATTAACAAAACACAGTGTACTGTATGTGAAGGAATTCCAGATTAAAGTTTTTAGTGCAACATACAAGTGAAGACCTTTTACATTATATCTACAAAGAATATATATGTACTGTATATAAAGATGCTCCGCCTCCTTTCCTTTCCTATCGTAGAGCTTTAAACAGCATTTGTAGATGGTACAGCAAACTGTGTTCCCAAACAGATCTCTAGAAGTGTTGCTGAGCTCATGCAGTGATTTCCATGACAGAATCATGGATGTTTTGAATGCAGTGCTGCCTGCCTGAGGGCTTGACGATTACGGGCATCCAGCATTGATTTCTGTCCTTGCAACGTGCACGTAGAGATTTCCCCTGATTTTCAGAATCTTTTGGTAACATTACGTTCTGTAGATGAAATGTTCCTCCAGCTGTGTCTTTTTGGTCCTACATCCTAACTTTTCATGACATAATACTGCCATCAAAATCAAAATGAGTTAATATCTTTCATAAAATTATAAAATGTCTCAGTTAAAACTTTTGAGCTGTTGTGAATAAAATGATATATGCAATTAATTGCATTTTGCTTTTACTCTTATTTTACAAGTGTATCCCAACTTTTGAGAAGCTAGTGTTGTAGTTGTTTCACATATTCACGGTCCGGGTGAGCTCCAATTTGTTTTTCCTAAGCCCTCGCTGTGTTCCCTGGCAGAGCTCTCATCATGCCACCTGCTCAGCTCACCTGTTCCTGAACCACAAGCAATCAGCGGGCGGTATTTAAGATCAGCGTCCTCATTTTTCGTTTGCCAGTTCATCAGCTAACCTCATGTTGGTAACAGGCTTCCTCATTTCATGTTCCTTGTTAAAGACTCGTACTTACCTTGTCTTCCCTGTGCATCTAGTTACCAAGTTTCTCCATCACTCTACTACCTGCAGTCCAGGATTACCTGGACACTGATCTACACGACAAAGGCTTCGCTTTGTTGCCGCACACTTCACCACTCACCTCTCATCATTCACCATCTCCAGCTGCCTGCCCTCCTGCCGCCATCTCTTCTGGATCACTGGAAAAACATGGTTGGAATCATCCCTCTCACTCACGACTCTAAGAGCTCACCTGGACATCCACCTCCTCCAGAGCTGTTTACGCTTCACCCGCCAAGTAAGACTCCTTCCCAATACTGCTGACATCTTCAGTCTTGTTTTCCCTGCAATGCTTTCTAACCGCTCTCTCCGTCTGCCCACAGTTCAGTTCTCACCTTTGTGCCAAGAATCCCTCCTTCGTGTTGCCTTTATTTCCTGTGTTCCAGTAAAATAAACTAATTGAAACCTTACCATTGCCTCCCATGTTTGAATCTGATTTTGGGTCCAAGTTCTCGCACATATATCACACACATACACACAGATTTTTAAACGTTTTCCAACAGTTTTTCCCAGAATTTTTTATTAGTTATTTTTTCATGCATGCTTAACGGTTGCATGGAGAAGGGAGAGCAGCTCAAATAGGAGGGATCTCTTGATTTCTTCTGCATGTCTGTGTCTTTGTCATCTACCAGTTCAGTACGCCTTTCATTTTCATTATACCATCATTTTTCATTTTCACAGTGCTGTGCTTTTATAACCTTAATGCAGTACAAGAAAATTATTTCCCACATTTGAAAGTAGGCTGATTGACATATTATTAAGGATCCCATGGCCTGTCAGTCAATCCTCTTCAGCTTTTGATATTGAAACCCAATCTCAGGACAAAGAGCAGGACTGTGCTGTTAATTCCTGGTACACCTAACAGCTGCAAGGATGACTGCATGGATTGTAATGTCAGAGGTATAAGTAGCCTTAAATGGGGTGAGCAGTGTGGTGCGTGTCCTCCAAATGACTGTGGTACTAATTCATCTGTCTACTGATAGACGCTTCCGATCCAATCCAATTTTATTTATAAAGCACTTTAAAATACCCAGCACAGGACCAAAGCACTGCACAGAAAATAAGTTAAAAACAATAGAATTAAAGAAAACAGCAAAAAATAAATAAATAAAACACATAATACATAAAAAATTAAAACAGCCCTATAATAAAAAACAAGATAAAACAGCACAGAATCAACTAAAAACAACTCAAATAAAACTAAAAATAAAACCAACATCTCACAGGGTGTCAAAGGTCAGGGTAAAGAGGTGGGTTTTCAGGAGTCATTTAAAAACAGCCAGAGAAGAAGCCTGTCTAATCTCTAAAGGGAGATCGTTCCACAGTTTTGGAGCTGCTACAGCAAAAGCACGATCTCCTCGAAGTTTGCGCTCAGTCCTGGGTACATTCAGGAGCAGCTGATCAGCTGACCTGAGAGAGAGCGGGTGGGCGTATAAGGCTGTAGCAGTTCAGAGAGATAAGATGGGGCTAGACCATGGAGGGCTTTAAAAGCAAATAATGAATGAATCCTAAAAGGAATGGGCAGCCAGTGAAGTGAAGCTAAAATAGGGGAAATGTGCTCAAACCTTCGAGTGCCAGTTAGCATTTTGTACCCTCTGTAGATGAGTAATGTATGAAGCACTGACCCCTATATAAAGTGCATTACAGTAATCCAGCCGAGTGCTAACAAAGGCGTGGATAACTGTCTCAAAGTGCTGCCATGAAAGAACTGGCTTTATTTTAGATAGCTGCCTGAGCTGAAAGAAGCTTGATTTTACCACTGACTTAATCCGACTGTCAAGCTTCAGTTCAGAGTCCACTTTGACCCCCAGGTTTGTGACAGTTGGCTTATTATACTGGGCCAAGGTATCTAAATACACATTGGGGGTCTCAGTGGGGCTACCAAAAACCATCACTTCGTTTTTTTTGTCATTGAATTTTAAAAAGTTACGAGACATCCAAGCCTTCATGTCATCAAGACACTTGATACATCATGTCGCTTATTTTATTAAAAATCCCGTAAATATGAATTTCTCATCATTACACTTGCGCTTTAGGAAAGTTTGAAATGGTATTCCTCATTTGCTAATTAAGGACTGTCACAGAGGGGTCGAAGCTATGCGACCTGCATTCAAGGTCATATATCTCTGACGACAGGTCGCAGTGTGTATGAGTGGCTTCGGCGGTCCGAAACACTCCACTTGAGGAGATAGTGCAGAGAGCTGTTGTCTGAGAATGCAGGAAAAATGTGTCAACACCAAATTCAAATCTGCCACAGACGGAGGCAATTGATAAGTGCACCGGTGTTCGCATTGGGAAATAAAAATACTAAGATGATGGCATCGGTTTAGTGTTTATGTACTGTTCACCTAGAAAGTGTATCTTTTTGACACAACTGGAGAGGTGATTAATTTTTGATCACGTAGTTTGAAATCTGACTCCAGTTGTATGTTACGCATCTTGCTTTATGAGGTTTTTCCAACAATTTGTAATCTTCTAAATCACCCACCTGTCCAGACTTGTACCACAAACAGACCTGAATTAAATTAAGTGTTTCACCTTTTGAACTTTTTGCATTACATCTCTTCAAATCACAGTGATATATTGGTGTACATATATCTCATATACCACTGAGAACAGTTGTAGCCTGCACAGACACGTGTACATGCCACTGACACGCTACCGATCTTCTCGTATCCATGTTTTGCCTGTTATCCTCATGGCTAAGCCTTTTTGATTTTGTGAACACAGTTTAGGATTTTCTGGATCCCAAAATATTTTACCTTTAGATTTGTCAATAATTTCATATGATTTTAATTTATATCCTAGCTGATATTTTCTGAAAAAATATACAAAATAAGCTTTGATTGGAAAGCTTGGACAAAATAAAATAAATAAAGATTTCAATCTTGATGAACTTAAAAGCTATAGATCCAGTATCTCACTGAGAGTAGTCTCAGTCTACAGGGCCGTCTCTATTGCTGCTCCTGCACATTAGAGAGGCCCGTTCATTGTCCACTTTAAAAACACGCCTTAAAACCCATTTTTATTCTTTGGCTTATGACACAGTTTGGCCCTGATTTCACTGCTTTAATTTAATTCTAATTATTTTATATGTATATTTTTTACTTATTCAATGTATTGTTTTTTGACATGTTTTCAGCTGGGAGTTGTCTGAAAATGCTATTGCTTGCTTCCTTCTTGCTACTCTACACACACACGTTCACGATTTTGCTGTTTTTCTTTATTCATCTGTCTGATATGATTTACCGTTTCAAAAAAGCAAAACTTTTTCGTCACTCATTAGCATTTTTGTGAACACATTTTATCAGTTTATGGTATTTTGGCATCTCAAAGTACAGTCTGATTTTTATATTATTATTCTGTGTTTAATTTGCATGTTTGAAAGCTATTTTCTGCAAAGGAATCACAATGGATTTGACTTTCACAACACTGCTTGTACTCAGTATTTATCTTGTACTATGTAAATTTATGTGCACTTCAAATGATTGCATTATTTCAGACTCAAATAATTCCTTATGGAAACACTGTTGTATCAGGAAACTACTCACCGTTTGTCTTTCACATTTTCTCATGTTACAGCCTTATCCCATAATGGATTCAATTAGTTTTTTTTACATCAAATTTCTAAACACAATACCCCATGATGACAAAGTACTTCCTTGAATTTCTTGCAAATTTATCAAAAATAATCAACAAATAAACAAAAAAATATAACAAGTGAAGTGAAAAAGGATTTCAATCACATTTGGAGAAAGGCCGTAACATGAAAAGATGTGGGACAACAGAAGCACCGTAAATGCACTGTTCGTTGGTCATGAATGTGAAACATTCCAGTAAATACGATCCCTAACTTTTTATTTATTTATGCTAGTCATTCCCTTAAAAACAAAATAAATAAAAAAATTATTTGGACCCTGGGGAAGTTGCATGTGTATATGGCAGTTAGTGATCAACTCATGCAATGCTGCAGAGGGTGTAAAGGGTATTAATATGACTTATTAACAACGCTTAGTTACAAAGAAAATTGATGGTGGTTACAATGAATTTCTGATATAATTGTTTATTAACATTAAATTATGATACAATACTAATGTACATGTGCATGCATGCACACACAATAAAATTAGTAATGCAAGCAAAATATTTCTTTGTTTGGTGAATCAGGCACACAGAAAAGCCTATGGAGGATATAAAACCTAACCCACCATGACATTGTCTTTTATCTTTTTTAGCATGAATTGCATTATCGTGACACCAAACTCTTTGTTTCACTTCCATCTGTTGATCATCCCTCAGTATAAACCATTTTCTAATGTGTGACACTAATTTGACCCTATTTATGGGTCATCGTGACTCATGAGGCAAGAAGCTCCAGCAGTCGGGGCGTCCTTTCTCTTCTAAAGGTTTAACTCAGGATATCTTTTAAGCTGAGTGATCCATCGCAGAGCTCGGCCCCCTTCTATCTTTAGTGAACCATAGCCTGTCAATGGAGAGCCTAACTTTATCTGGCGCACTGTCATTGAGGCTGCTGGTATTTTTAGGGGGTGGCTTGCAGTGGCAGCAGCTGCAAAAGCATTTACTGGCCCCCTACCCACCAATTCCAACTCTCTCTCTCTCACACCACACTCTTTAGCTATTGGACAATGACAGTATCAGAGCTGACGCATAAACCAGGCACTCAGCTGAAAGGCTGTGGTCATTTTACTCCTTGCCACCTGCAACCCAACACCAGTCTGAGGGGAGGCAACTAAGATATTACTATGACTCTGGAGCACCAAATGTGAATGGAAGATACCATTTTTCTCAGTTGCTTTGGTGTTCAGTGACCAGCAGGAGCTCCAAACAAGACAAACCAGGAAGATAAGGAACATGAGCTGAAGACTCTAAACGTGCTTCATGACTGTTCTACCGAGTAAAAGATCAACTATCAGCAAATTCTCTGTTACTGAATAAAGAAAGCACCAAAGATCATCCGAATGAACTGATGCCAGCTTGTATTTTTGAGGATAACATTTTAAGGCATCACAAGAGAGAGAAATGCTTTAAAGACAGCATCTCTTAAAGCGGTAAGTCTGTTCTCTGAAATTTAACACAATAAGAAACTGTTGACCTCATTTTTTTTTGTCTCACTGTATATCTCTCTCCTGAAAATGCCTGAGGAAGATCTTTTCTTTACATGTGTCAACAAAACACTGAAAGACTGGCTAAGCTTGGGTTATGCCTGTACTTGTCATAAAGACTCGTGCTCTTTAGATGATTTCTAAGAGTGATTGTGTCACAGAGAACAAATGGCTGCCGTTCTTAATGCGAAAAAAAAAGGTGGTGACAGCACAGGAAATAAATGAGCCATGAAAACGAGACAAATGGCAGGTACATTACAAAAGGAGGCTAAAGCTTTCGATCAGGCATGTCAAACTCATTTTACTTTGTGTTTATCTACTACCAAACAAATTTGGCATAGCATGAATGGTGATTGGGGGAGGTCTTTATCAGTCATAAAGGCTGTAAAACTTATGAAAATCTAAACCCTCCTTCACATTTTCCAAGGCCATCAAGTGGGCTGGATTGGAGTTTTTGCCGGGACAATTCTGGCCCCCAGACTTTATGTTTGACACCCTTGCTGTACATAATGAATGGCTTAAGTTAGCATAGCAGCATAGCAACAATGTAACAATGAGCTGACAAATAGAAGGCAACAGTGAGAGTGCAAACAACACAGATTCTGTACACATGCGTGTATATAAGGGAGAAGTTGGTCCTAGTTAGTGACTGCAGGTGTGTTTGTGTGCTATGTGACACAGACGCTCCAGCATCTTTTTTTGGACAGACTGCTTTATAAATACACTCTTCACTGAGCTACAGCACCAGCTGTGAGACTACCAAGAGTGTTTGCTCACTATCCATCTCACAAAACCACTAAACGAGAGCTCAATAACTTCTTTACCCCATATTTTATTTAATTCAGTTTTATTGTATATAGTGCCAAATAACAACAACAGTGGCTTCAAGGCACTTTATATTGTAAGGTAAAAACCCTGCGATAATATAGAGAAACCCTAACAATCAGAAGACCCCACCCCCCCTTGAAACAAGTACATGGCGACAGTGGAAAGGAAAAACTCCCTTTTAACAGGAAGGAACCTCTACCAGGACCAGGCTCATAGAGGGGCCATCTGCTGCGAAAGGTTGGGAATGAGGGGAGAAAGGCAGGACAAAGATACGCTGCGGAATAAGTAGAGATTAATAATATTATTATATTTTATTCAACTTCATTCAGCTTTCAGTTTAAGTCAGATTACTGATTAACCATTTCTGTCAACTGAACCACAACTTCAGTTAACAGAAGTGGACAGAGGACACAACAACCCCACAGTTACCGTTTAGATAGTGGTTTGGGATTTGAGCTCAACAGCTGCATTCTGGGCAGATTTTGATGATCTACTAAACTAATAATCTTCTTTCTTTTACAGTTCTTCGCAAACGATAAGAAGATCATTTTGAAAAGGAACTTATTCATTCGACCCAAACAAAGGGTTACATCGTCATGGATATTTTTGGTGGCGCACCTCGTGTTTTAGGCTATCCACGTCCTGTCCTGGCCAAGTGTGGAACAGATGCAACACTGAAGTGCCAAATCGGTGGGGACCCACGCCCAGATGTGATTTGGGAACGCAAAAATGTCCAGATCCTGTCCGAAGAACGCTACAAGATCTCAGAGGAGGGAAAGGTTTACTTGCTGACCATTACCAGAGTGACCCAGCAGGACGCTGGTCAGTACATCTGCAAGGCTAGAAATAGCGTAGGAGAAACTTATGCAGCAGCCTCACTTAAAGTGGAAGGAGAGGATCAGCAACAAGATGAGGACGCGAGGGAGTTAGTGCTCAATAGTGGGACGCAACCTATGCAAGAAAATAAAGAATTTGTCGGACACCTAAATGGCTACACCGCAGTGCAAAATGGTGAACACTGCAAGGCAAATGGAGAGGAACTGAATGGAGGGTGGAACAGCAGGCTAAGCGAAAAACAAGCAGACGTTGATCTAACATCTGATGACAGACCGCGATTCCTCATCAAGCCCCTGTCTCTGCGTGTGGATCGTGGCGAAGACGTCGCCTTCTCCTGTAAAATCTCGGGGACCCCTCTGCCAGAGGTGACTTGGGAAAAGGATGGGAAGAAACTCAATGACATCTTCGAGAGTTCTCACTTCAGCATGAGGAATGAAGACGGTGGCTGGTTCCAGCTCAAGATATATCGGACGCGTATGCCAGACAAAGGTGTCTACACCTGCAAGGCCATCAACTGCAATGGTGAGGCCCTGGCTGGTGCCGTGCTTCTTGTCGAACCTGTACCAGAGCGAGGGGACAGCAAAACATCCTCGAGCGGTCACGCCAACAGCCAGTGGTCACCAAAGCACAGGGGTGGGAGGCCCAGTTTGTCAAGGATTACAGCAGAGCCACCTGTCGATGCGTCAAAAGTGAAGAAATTCGCAGTAGCGGAGGGGAAACACGCCAAGTTCCGCTGCTTCGTAACAGGGAAGCCGAAACCTGAGATCATCTGGAAGAAAGATGGCGTTCCGCTAGAGCCCGACAGACGTCATCTAATATTTGAGGACAGAGAGGGCTACTACACCCTGAAGGTGCTGTACTGTAAAATGCAGGACACAGGATTGTATGTGTGTGCAGCATCAAATGCGCTGGGAAACACCCTAAGTGCCGTTCACCTGTCCGTCAAAGGTATGGCAACCCGTTCTTTTTTCTGCAATCTTCATGGAAGAACATGGCATGTGACATAATCTTAAACAACATACAACTGCAACAGTAAAAGAGGGATAATACAGGACCGTACAACAAATTGCAGCTGTGTATTTGAAGGCTGCTAGTAGTCCGTTTACAGTGGTTTTCATTTAACCCAAATAATGATAGTCCTCTGTGTTCATTGAATGCTACAAGAAATAAAGTGATTAAAAGATTAACAGAAAACCACCAACGGTGATTAACACTGGAACATTATTATAAAAATAACCACCTAGATAACACTTCATTGTACCAATTATTATCCCTTAAAGTGGATTAAATCATCATTTGAGATATCATGCTGTTGGAACCTTTTGAATAACACAAAAGAAACATGTCTTTCTTTTCAAGACATTACTCGCTGACAATGGACTGAATGGAATTGAAACGAATATGTGATTTCCAGTCACAGTAAATTAGGACATATCTTAAACTGTACTGATAAAACATTATATCATTAGATGCAATTGTAAGGGCCGTGCATAGTTAAAATACTATTCTATTTGTATGCTTCTCATTCTGCATCTGTGAGCTGCCTCTACCATAAGAGTCAATTTAGTTAATGAGCTCATCATATTATCTATATGTTAAAGACTGGCATGTTATGTATGATATGTATAATATGCTAATTGCTGCTTGAAAACTATTATATGGTAGCAGAAGAGAATCAAAAGCATTGTGAAAGAGCTTCTTCATTAATCCTTGCACACTATATATGTCCGACTCATCCATTTTGGATCAAAGATAATGTTGTCCTTATTCTTCAGGCCCCGCCGTCCGGTTCAGGCGCCCGTTAAAAGACGTGGAGGTGAAAGAGCGGGACGTTGCCGTGCTTGAGTGTGAGGTACCTGATGAGTCGCTCCCAGCTGCCTGGTACCTGGAAGACCAGAGACTAATGCCCAGCAGTAAATATGGAATGGAGCAGAAAGGAACCAAACGGAGACTCACTATTCACGATGTTGGAACAGATGACGATGGAGTCTACCTCTGTGAGATGCCTGATGGAGCAAAGAGCATTGCTGAGCTCTCAGTTAAAGGTACACTGTGGAAAATGGGCTACGGCGCATCGAATTATTGTAAAATAACTGCATAACTGCATAAAAGGAATAGTATCTCTAGTATTTCTAGTATTTCAAGAAGGCAAAATTATTTATTTATTATTTATTTATTTGAAAAAACAATTAGCTTAAGAAATGTAAGTCCATATGTAAATTCATTTGTATCCTTACAGGTACTATTGTTCGTAAGCTTCCCCGAAAGCTGGAGGTCCTGGAGGGTGAGAACGCAGCCTTCTGCGTGGAGGTGGAGAACGACGACATGGAGGTCCACTGGTTCAAAGATGGGTTAAAGCTACATGAAACACACCAAACGATCCTCAAGTCTTTTGGCAAAACTCACATTCTGGTCTTTGTCAACGTGGCCTATCACGACTCGGGAATTGTGACATTTGTCGCAGGACGATCCAAGACTTCATCGCGCCTCAAGGTCAAAGGTAATTTAGGAAATGCACTGTGTAAATGTTTGTTAAGGTTTGTAGCCATGGTTACATTCATTTTTGTGTTTTTGCTGGGGATGGGGACTGATGGCAAGTTTATTCTTCTAAGGAGTCATATGCAAGAATTTAGGCTCACTTGTCTAAATTTATTCATTTTAAGACACATGTCTTTATTTGATTATTTTTAACTTTTTCTATTAAGTATATAGTATATCCACCATCAGGCCGGGGTCTTTCTGTGGGGAGTTTGCATGTTCTCCCTGTGTTTGCGTGGGTTCTCTCTGGGTACTCTGGCTTCTTCCCACAGTCCAAAGACATGCAGTTAGTGGGGATAGGTTAATTGGAAACTCTAAATTGCCCATAGGTGTGAATGTGGGTGTGAATGTGAGTGCGAATGGTTGTCTGTGTCTATGTGTTAGCCTTGCAACAGACTGGCGACCTGTCCAGGGTGTACCCAGCCTATTCCACAACTGGGATAGGCTCCAGCCCCCCCGACCCTGAAAAGGATAAGTGGAAGAGAATGGATGGATGGATGGTTATATACTAATTAACTAACTAGTTTCAGTGAATTTAATTATGCCTTCTGACAATCAGCCTATCAAACCACACTCATTACATTTGTTATTCTTCTTTGTATTTCAGCCACACGACACTGCCCACCTATCTGTCCAGTGGGAGTCAAAATGGATGTAGACAGACCCAACAGTGCACTACTTACCTGGGATCCGGCCCCCAATAGTCAGACCTCCACCCGCTCTGTGTTTGTGCTGGAGAGGCAAGAAGTGGGTTCTCAGGAATGGCAGAAATGTTTCACCTCAGAGACCGCCACCTCAGCTGAGGTCACCGGTGACAGTGTACCATGTGAGGGCAACTACCGTTTCAGAGTTTGCTGCATTAACAAATATGGACGAAGTGGCCATGTGGAGTTTCCCAAAGTTGTCCATCTGGGTGAGGAGCACACTATGAAGTCAGAGTTTACATACGAATATTTTAAATGTTTTGATCACTTTTAAAGTTTTACTTGAAACTGTTGTTTTATGTGAATATAATGTAAAAATGTATTTGAAAACACTACAGTTTACTTTAAGGAAAAAAATATATGAAAGCAAAACAGTTTTGTTTGTTTGTTTTTTTTAACTTGTTCAGTAACCATGGGAACGTAAATGTTAATTTTTTTGTTCTTTTTAATGTTTTAATGGTTATTTCAGTTACATTGTGTTTAAATTTGTTGTGGGTGTTTGATGCGATCGGCAGTGTGGCCAAGAATAGTGTTAAGGTTTAGGTGAACAAGGACAATGCAGTTATATTTATAACTAATATGACACTATAATGACAACCAAACAGCCGACAGTATCATATATAGTAAAGCTTATATTCTGTACAGCACAGTCCTATGGTGTTCTTTTATAGTGAGGGACTGCTGTTGTATATTACCATCAGCATACTGTAAAATGACAATTTCCTTCTGGTAAATTTAACTTCCAACACTTTCCTGTAATTTCCTAGAGCGTAAACTACACATTATTTGTTGACTAATAGAGTATGACATGAGATATGTTTATAGGACTTCTAAGACCAATAGTTTTGGTTACAATAAATTGGGCAATTTAAAAATATGGACCAATATTTTTTCCTTTCAGACACCAATGATAATATGACAGTGAGTTTAAATATAATCTTGCTTCAATGTCACAACAAGTCGTGTATTACTCATTTATGCTCGGCCCGATCTGCTTGGATCAGCGGGTTGTTGTTTGCTGGCATTTCAGACATTGTTGCCAACAAGAAAGTTGCAGAGTGCCCTCTGGTGGACAAACTATGCAATACCAACACTCACACCATGCTAGAAAGACATTCTTCTTTACTTTTTAATTTTTCATTTATTGACTGCTGTAAATTTTGATGCTGATATATGAGCAAATAGCTAATATCATTGGGGCCAACATATCTGTCAGGCTTTATTGACTAATACCTGTACTGTACTTCTTATGTACTTCCTAGTTCCTGGGCCCAAGATCGTGAGCCGCCTCCAAAGCTGTGAGGTTGCAGAAGGAGAAGATGCTCGCTTCTCCATTGAATTGTCTGCCACAATGGTTGGAACCTGGTTTCTCAATAGTGCTCAACTGCAGCACGGTGGACGATATTCAATACAACACAATCAAACAAAGCACTCAGTGGTGATCCATGAAAGTCGCATGACAGAGGATGAAGCAGAGATCACCTTCATAGCTAATGGAGTCCGGGATTCAGCTGCGCTCAAGGTTAAACGTAGGTGTAAAAACCTCTCATTTACATCAAGCCTGTGATTGATGCTTTTTTTTTTTTAAGTTTGCTTATTTGTGTGTTTATTTTTTTCCAACAGCTGCTGTGGTGAAATTCACTCCTCTGTCAGAGTTAGACAGCAAGAAAAAGGTGGACATAGGTGATGCCATTGTACTCTACTGTGAAGTCTCCCACCCATTTGCAAAAGTATCCTGGTTCAAAGATGGCAAGCAGCTTCAGGTGTCGGATGGTCTAAACATCCAGGCGGATGGGAATATGAGGAGGGTCGTGATCCAGTCAGCTGAGGAATCTCACTCTGGAGTTTACACGTGTGAAACTTCAGGGGATGTCATCACATTCAATGTGGATGTTGCAGGTAATTGGTTTATGAACAGATGACGGGCTGATCAGCTTCTTTAACATTAACACGGATATTAATTGACCATTTTGTTATATTTACTGAAAGAATCACATGTTAATTATCTTATACAGAACATTTCATACTCAATATCCGTCTCTGGAATTCATATCACGAAGATACTGATGTTTTTTCTGGATTATTAAGTGACATTGAATACAAACAACTGTGTCTGTAACTGATTTTTATGTCTTCCAAGAAACCAAAACCTTGTTTAAAACGTTCTGACACATTTGGACCACATCTGGGCTTATTATTAAACCATACCAACAATCGTTCCAATTTTCAGAGGGCAGGTTCATGTAATACCTTTTGTTCCAGCCCTTGACATGCAGTCTTCCTTCTACCTGTGTTTTCAGGCCCTCCAGTGGAGTTCAGTCCAGTTGCTGAGGATGAGCTTCATAAGAGCAGCATGGAGTTGGA
>VOQK01003674.1:0-16234 GCA_015052645.1 Benitochromis conjunctus | reverse complement strand
CTTGTGAAAAATCAGAGTGTTGTAGAAGTTCAAAACTGAACGTCTGCCTGTGAAGGTTCTCAGTCATCCAGGTCATCGTAGTCTAAAGAGCTTAGGAAAGAAAAGCGTCTGGACTTCTTTAAGTTGCTTGAAGACGTTTCACCTCTCATCCGAAAAGCTTCTTCAGTTCTAAGGTCAAATGGTGGAGAGTCCCAGATTTAAGCCCCATGGGAGTGACCCCCCCAGAGGGACAATGGACCCCCTAATGATCCTCTACCTATTCACACGAGCCGAGGTGTGAAAACTGAATGGTTTTAGTTTCTGCTATTTAAATGGACAAATACGTATTTTTGTGACCAGGAAAGGCACAAAGATATGCAGTAGTTTCATTATTCATTATTATCAAGTTCATAAACTGCTGTTTTTCATTGGTAAACATATTTTCATTTCAGGTGTTTTATAAAACTTGCTGGTAAGTTTCTGTGTTCAGTACTTCATAACCTCAACGTTAAGGCTCACTGGTGGATTGTCCTGTTTCACTGCAGGTAGCCAGCATTAGCAAAACTCACTGCTTAAGAGACACAGTGAAAGTGGACAGTATACTTTAAAGTCATTGCTGCAGCCTGGAGCTGTTCGATCCCTGTTAGGTCGCTTTTTAGCTCCTAATTTTCCACCAAGTCATCGGTTCTGTCACTTGTCGGCAAACTGTGTGGTGCAGTACCATCTGTGTGGCAGTGCACATGCTGTGAAAACTTCATTTATGTTTTTAAATCCGACTTCAGACGGCATTAAGTCTATGAGCGTTTTTACAGTGATGCTCCATGCTTTACAGTAGCTTTAATGCATGTAGTGTTTCATGTCCACTTTAACAAGATCCAAATGGACCTATGAAAAAGGTCATTAGCAAAGAGGTCAAAACCTGTTTGTTTCTTTGTTTTTTTAGACACATACTTTTTCATGTTAAGTTGGACTTTTTTACATGGGAGTCTATAGAAACTGACTCGTTGTTTTTAGAGCCAGCCTAAAGTGGCCATGTGATAATTTTCTTACTTTCATGTCTTATCTGTTGTTTAGTATTATTTTGTTTAATAGTATACTGTATGTTGGTGTCACTTAGCTCCCTGGTTGAGCAGGTGACTATATGTCACAAGGCCTCGATGCAGGCCTGGGTTCAGCTTTGACCCAGAGACCTTTGCTGTCTTCCCCCACTGTCTTACCACACTTTCCTGTCTTAAAATAAATAAAAAAATGATGTTTAGAAATGCCCCCAAAATGTTGACGTAGTGTTTTCAGTATTGAAATATGCATTTGAATAATCACGTTGGACAACAGACAGCAGGACGCTGCATGCTGATTCATGTTCTCAGTCCGTGCTTCTGTTCCACTGGGAGGTGGCGAGAGCAGCACTGACAACAGTAAACTGTGGTAAAGTGCAACTGATTACAATTTGTTACTTTTTAACTTCAAACTGGACGCGCTACACTGTTGGTGGTTGACGCTCTTACACTGAGGAATGGGCAGATCCAACACAGCAGTGTTTCTGCTCTTTCTTCAGGCGTTTGGACTTTGTGGCGTTCTTACTCTTTGCCCTTTCGTTCATATTCCTTTGTTTTTGTTATGAACTCCACTGAATTGAAGAGTTTGCAGCTGATGCAGGTGGTGCCTGTGGCTTTGGAGGAATCTGTGGCATGCATGGACACAGACACTCGGACAGACACTGATTCAAATTACCCAAATTGATGAGACAGACTTACGACGGCTGCTGGCCACACCAAATTAAGCTGACAGTGATATATGTGTGGGGTCAAGTGTCATGCTGCACCAAGAGACCACACACTGACACATACCCCTGTTGTAGCCATGTATTGTTTGACAGGCCTCTCAAGCAAAACCACACACACACACACACACGACTTGCCTACATAATGAAATTCCTCATACTGTTTTGTGATTATTATTTTTATCCCCATTTGTCCGCCACCTCCACTGCTTCTCCAGACTCATCCCACTGCCAGCAAGCTGCCCTTGAAGGACTGCTTCACATTTGATGACTACAGGTCAGTGCACAGAGTGCTTTACATGTTTGTTTATCTTCCCCAAACTCTAGCCTATGAATAACAAGCTTTATTACAGCTCTGTTGTGACTTTTACATACATACCCTCATTTTGTCCTGTTTAGTGGTAGAGACATCACTGTGCAGTGAGAACCATAGGCAGGCTTGTAACATAACTACGCTTCACAGTCAAGGTGAACGTGTTTTATAGTGATGGGCTGTATATAGTGCTTTTATAATCCTGCTGACCATTTAAATTGCTTGACCTAGCTCACATTAAATTTAGAATTACAATCATTTACCTAATATGCATTTTTTTGGACAATGGGAGGGAGGTAGAGTACCCAGACAAAGGGATGGAAACGTCACACAGGGAGGACCCAGCTGTGACGCCACAGTCCTAACCACTTGTAAATCTAAACACTACTTCTAGACAATTGTAATTAATTATTATCAGGTTGATTCAAAGTGCTGCAGAGAGAGTCCTGACAGGGACTAGAAAGAGAGAATTCAAAGGCTTTCTCCTCACATACAAGGTCTTGAATAATCAGGCCTCATGTTAAAGACCTCATAGTACCATATCACCCCATTAGATCACTTCACTCTGAATGCTGACTTACTTCTGGAGCCTAGGATATTTAAAAGGCAGAGCCTTCAGTTTTCAGGCTCCTCTTCTGTGGAACCAGCTCCCAGCTTGGATTTGGGAGACAGATGCCCTCTCTACTCTTAGGCTTATCACTTGGCTTTTTGACAAAACCTATAGTTAGGGCTGGATCAGGTGACCCTGAATCCACCGTTGGTTTTGCTGCAATAGACTTAGGCTGCTGGGGAATTCCCATGATGCACTGGGTGTTTCTTCTTCTCTCACCCCTTCTCACACACCATGTGTTTATACACCACTCTGCATTTTATCATGAGTGATTATTAATCTCTGGCTCTCTTCCACAGCATGTCTTTTGTCCCGTCTCCCTCCATCCATCCCCAACCCCTTGTGGCAGATGGCTGCCCCTCCCTGACCCTGGTTCTGCCAGAGGTTTCTTCCTGTTTAAAGGGAGTTTTTCTTTCCCACTCTAGCCTGGTTTTTCTGTATTATTGTAGGGTCTTTACCTTACAATATAAAGCGCCTTGAGGTGACTGTTATTGTGATTTGGCTTCATATAAATAAAATAAAGATTTAATCCACTACTGAGCTTTATTTAATGTCATATAAACCTGTTTTAAAGTTCTCTTTTGCCAATTTTCAAAGTACTTTGTGGCAAATAGGATGTCTGTAACTTAGGATGTTGATCAGAAGGTTGGTGGTTAGATCCCAGGCTACTTCAGTCTGCATGCTAAAGTTTCCTTGGGCAAGACACTGAATGAAGTATGGCTGTATGTGAATGTTAGATAGAAAGCACTTAGGTGTAGAAAAACGTGTTTGCATAAATGGGTGAATGAGCCATGTTATATATAAAACACTTGAAGTGTTTAGTAGAAAAGCACTCTGTAACTGACAGTCTAACTGATCAACATATTAGTTCCATACAATCTGGTCGATCTACTATTGGACAATCCCCTCACTGGTAGCAGCAGAGAGCAGTTGTTGCTAACTAGCCAGCCTCAACCTTTTGTCATGTTTTCAAAGACCTACAGTTTAGCAATGTATGAACCAGTTCTCTCTCTGCTAGTGACCCTCCAGCCCACAACAGAGCTCCATATTAGGACAAGAAATATGTTATTATGGTGTTGGGTTGATTATATTTAACAGGTGGGCCGTATCGTCTGTGATGACCCGTCAGAATCAAATCCCTACCGAGGATGGCAGCCGAGTCACTCTGGCCCTCATTCCTCTCTGGGACATGTGCAACCACACAAATGGACTGGTGAGCACACACAAACATACACTTGTATACTTTCCAGGAAATTGATTCTGTTCACTGGATGTTGCCATTTATATGAAAAGGAAAATGCCCTCTCTGAATCGCAGAGTGTCTTTCACTGTTGTATAATGCTTTAATTGTGGCCATTCCCCAATTCTGTGTGACTGGTACTCGTAGCCACCAGTCTGCATGAAAATCCATTCGTTATTATTAATCTCTGGTTCTCTTCCACAACGTGTCTTTGTCCTATTGTCCTCCCCTCACCCCATCTGGCACTTGCTCATTGGGATCTGATTGGTGGGGTTTTAGCTGTTTTCTCTGTTTTATTGTAGGGTCTTTACCTTAAAATATACATTTGGGGACATTTGATTTTATATACACTGAATTGAATCAAATTTAATAATTTGCATATTAATGATTATGAAATTGACCTCAGTTTGTGGTGCTATTTTTGTCATTATGCAAATGTACCATCTATAATTTGGGGGTAAGCTGCAGTCAGCTGAGACTGAAGAAGTCACTTGAATGAGTGACAAAACATTTCTCCTACTGAAAACACATCCAGATAAACAGAATCAACTTTGTGGGATTACCTTACCTGGATGATTGAGGATACATCAACACACTTGTATACAATGTTGTAACCTGATTGTTTAGCACAAGGTAAATATTCCAAACACAAACGAATACATGAAACACTCTGGACATGTGCTCTTGCCTCATGTGATAAAATTACAAGCAGCATATGCTTTCATTTTCAGCAAGTTGGAAAACATTCTGTTGTATTTAAAGATGCAGTGCTTAAAAGCATTTATCCTCTTTCTGATTTCCTTTTTGCATTTGTATTGCATTTAAGGTCATCAAACAAATTTACAAAAATACAATCAAAACAGTTTTTTAATGGTGATTTAAATTATTTTATTAAGGGGAAAAATGTTATTTAGACCTACCTGGCTTTATATCAAAAAGTAATTGCCCCTTAAACCCTTATAACTGCTGGTGCCACCCTTGGCTGCAAAAATTGTCCTTCAGGATTATGTGGTAGAGAGCAGAATTCATGGGTCCATCAATTACAGCAAGTCGTCCAGGTTCTCAAGCAGACCCAGACCACCACACTGCCACCACCATGTTTATGTTAGGGCAAATGTGAGACAAGCCTTTGTGTTCTTTTAATTCAACAATGGTTTTCACCTAGGAGCTCTCGTCTTTCATGACCCTGTGATACTTGAAATACTAATATTTATCTCTGGTAAGGGCGGCATTGATAACATTACTTTGAAACTTGCAGATCACCACCGGATACAACCTAGAGGATGATCGCTGTGAGTGTGTGGCACTGCAGGACTATAAGGAGAATGAACAGGTGAAGAGATGATCACACTTTGGTCTTTATGTGTCCAATCTCTATTTACACGCACAAGCCTCAATTACAGAATCTAATTAAGGTGACTGTTTTAAGCTTTAAGCCAGGCTCACAACAAACTGTTGAATTCCTTAAGACACACACACACACACACACACACACGTGTGTATTTATATCCTGGTGGGGACATCTCATTGACATAATGCTTTCCCTAGCCACTTACCCTAACCATCAAACATGAATGGCTAACCCTGACCCTTACCCTAAACCTAACCATAACCTAATTGTAACCCTGACACTAAAACCACATTTTGAGTCTCAAAAATGGCTTCAACCCCATGGGGACCGGGGTTTTGGTCCCCACGAGAATAGTAAACTTCCAGTTTTTGGTCCCCACGAAGATGTTAATACCCGTCCACACACATGCACGCACACGCACACTGAGTCATACTGCTATTATGTTTGGTTGAATGCTACCTACTATGAAATGTAGTCCTGCCAGATCCATGGAGAAGTATTTTGTAGACTCTGACGACGTGTTCTTTCCACAGATCTACATCTTTTATGGCACAAGATCCAATGCTGAGTTCGTAATCCACAATGGCTTCTTCTTCCAAGACAACGCCCACGACCGGGTGAAGATCAAGCTTGGTGTTAGTAAAAGTGAACGTCTTTATGCTATGAAGGCTGAAGTTCTGGCAAGAGCTGGCATCCCAGCGTAGGTTCAACCACTCAATCAGCAGAAATAGTTTGACATGGTCTCCTCACACTGCACACTTTAATATGGGTCAAGAAGAGCTCCAGGCTCACTATAAACTTTGTCTTCATGTAGCTGTGCTGCACTTCTGTCTTCCAGCAGTAGATATTTCAACCAATTAGGCCCCTCTTTGGTATAATTATAGCATATAATGTAAATGTTGCAGCCCCCCCCACCAAGTTTCAATTTACTATCCACTCCAACACTTTCATCACCAAGAAGCTTAATCAGTTTATCATTAGCTTCTTAATTTTATGCAGCATTCTCAGTGCAGCATTTTTAATCAGACGCCTTTAATCTCTTATTGATGACAGCCTAAATCTCAAAAGTGGAAATTAAGTGAAACAATCCACGTTGTTGCTGGGGTGTTCTATTAAACTCACAGATATGCTCGTAGATGATTTTCAAAGGAAAGAGTAACAGATTTTGTGTTGGACCTCCGTGACATGTGGAGTAGCTGCTATCATCACTATTTTTTTCTACAACATGAAGATCAGTCTGTGTGGGTATTTTAAGTGGCAATAACAACCTTTAAACACGCTGCAGGGCATAGAATGAACCTTCCTTAGCCGGCTGCACTCTTGCTTCTGCAACGTTGGACAAAGGGATAATTTAATAGGAAGAGTAGGGAGGCAGCTGTAATGCATTTGTTCGTTGTAATAATGCTGACCCTGTGCTGCTCTGATCGCCACATCGATCACTTTGCTGAGGCAGGAAAATATTGTCACTTAAGGTCTAATATAGCCCGTGTTTTCTGGCCTCCTGCTGACTTTCACAATCCACAGGAATACTTGAAATTGCAGTTATTAACATTATTGTTCAGAGGCCAAAGGAAAAATTAGATCTGCGAGAACGAGGTGAACTGCAGGCAGATGTCAGGATTTTTGTGAAAGCTCAGATGTGGACGTCCATTAGTTTTTAAAGAGAACCTGTTCTGCTTCTCCTTTTCTGTCAAATGATGTTCTAACGGTGGCCCATATTAAACATGGCGAAAGATTCAAAGAGTGAGGTCGGTGTATGGTGCAGTAAGCCAGCAAGAGTTCAGGTTACAGGTAAATACTCAGTTTATCCCTAATATGGTAGGCAGCCAACAACAGGTAGCCCAACCCACCTGTTGTTGTAAACCTTTTGTTTACAAAAGGCAGTAAATCAGAAGACGGTTTGTCTGGAAGGGAGGGGAACTAACGTGACTTCTTTCAGACAGTGGATCAATTAAAAGGCTATATCAATACATCAATACTTGGTATGAGATCAAATCATTAGCGAGCGGTGCACTCCTTTGCATTCATCTCCGAGTCTGAACATATCAAATATCATATATTTGAATGAGCCACTGTTGGTCATTTTTACAAAGCTGTCTTACTAGTGTGTCTGTGTAACACTCACTATCAACAAGGCATTAATGGATAGGCATGCACAGAATTGTGCATCATCACTTACTGCTGCATGAAGTGGTATTTTTGTACTGGAGAAGCTGTCCCGTATTGTCATTCTGGGAAACAAATAGTACATTCCCAAACTGGTGAACTGTTCCTTTAAGAACGTGCGTGTTGGTATGGTATTGTTATAGTGATATTTGAAGGCTTACTCATTCTTGAAGCCACTCATCGGCCCATTAATAACTTGTTGGTGTGTGTTCTGCTGTCTTTCAGCTCCTATGTTTTTGCTCTGCACTGCAATGAACCCCCAATTTCAGCCCAGCTCCTCGCCTTCCTGAGAGTGTTCTGCATGACAGAGGGTAAGGTGCCAAAACACGCACATTCCCAAAGTGAAACCTCTATGGAACCTAGAGATGGCAAACCAGGTAGCACTGTCAAAGAAAGGGGGGGTGATAGAATAGTGTGCACGTATGACTGGGAAACTGCAGTTCCCCACTTTCATCTTCCAATGTAACCAAAGCATGTTCACGTGTTCAGCTCAAAGGCAGCAGGATAGTGACGTGAATATAGTTCAGAATATCTTCACACTCAGTGACAGAAACGTCAAACTTCTGTTTGCTGGCGATTGACATCGTTTGACATGGTAACAAATGAAAGGGCCAGTGATGCAAGGCTGAGCTTCAGTCAGTTTTGAAAAGAGGCATATCTGCCCATTGATGGCCATTCGTGTGCTAAAGTGGGTTTAGCTTTTAGCAAAATGTGTCATTTTCATCAGCCGTTAAGGTTAATGATAAATGTTACTGTTCATAATGATACAAACATCCTGCAAATAGATCTACCCCAGAACCGTCAAGCTGAAACGCTAAGCAGTTTAGTGTATTATCCTGGCTGCACCTCTGACTCTTTTGTGTTATGTGTCATGTGCCAACGAGCTCCGACTTTATCTTAGGGAGGGGCCAAAACACTCGGAAAACCAATGCGCTGCTTAATGAGTGAAATACTTTTGAAGATATATTTTTTAGAAAAATGGTCTTTTAATGCACTTTTAGTCCTTTTTGTAACAAATTTAAATCTGAGGCAATGTTTGATGAAGACAAAAAAAAACAAAACCCTAAAACTTTCACTGGTCTTTGTTACTATCAACACTTCTGTTGCCCTCTTAGCCCAGTCTCTCACTTGTCTTTGTTTGGAGCTCTGCAGGACTGCAGGACCTTTGTCTGGTGGTCTGACTACAATACATCAGTTGCCATGGATCTCTGATCTAATTTTACACTAAGTGGCGCTCAGGTTCGGACTCTGGTTGCCTGAGATGGCAGAACAAAGGGTGACACAACAGAGCAAGTGCACAGACTCTTTGACTGTGCTAGTATTTTTATCCATGGCTTGTTCACTTCAGTTTGATTTATATAGATCCTAATCACACCAACAGGTGCGTCAGAGTGCTGGATAGTGGATAGTTGGCATTCTCTGACTGTATCTTTGGATCAGGTAGTGGTTGTTTCCGGAGCTTTCCAGGCTTTGTCATCTGGAAAGTTTCAGATCAGGTGCATTTTGTTGTTTGTTTCTTAAAGCTGAGATGAACCCAGACACCCGTTTGACCTTTGGAGTCTGCCTCTTACTACTTGCCTTCCGTGGTCCTAGATATACTAACATGTATTTAATTTCAGATGAACTGAAGTACTACCTGCTCGGAGACCGTGCCATCAATAAGATCTTCACCCTAGGCAACAGCGAGTTCCCTGTGAGCTGGGAGAACGAGATCAAGTTGTGGACATTCCTCGAGACTCGGGCTGCTCTTCTGCTCAAGACCTACAAGACCACTTCAGAGGTCAGTTCGCTGGAGTTTTAGGTTCTGCTAAAATCGAAGGTGTCTATCAAAATTTAAAACTTCTCCATATGTTTAGCCTTCTGAATAGCAGGCATGATTTACAGGTCACTGATTGCATAAACCTTTAAGGCACTGTTAACATTTATTTTTATTCTCTCCTTTGTTTTTTAGGAGGACCGCTCCATGCTGGAGAAGCCTGATCTGTCTCTTCATTCCCGCATGGCTATCCAACTCCGCCTGGCTGAGAAGCAGATCCTAGAGAAGGCGTTGGCTTGTGGCCGGGCCAAACGTCTGTGTTTCCAGAAAAAGCTGGAGGAGGGGGCTTCACTGCCATGTTATGAGGAAAGTGATATTGCTTTGCTGGAGAATACTGAAGCGGATGCAAAACTTCCAGTTATCCTGCATAAGGTGGAGGAAGGCCAGGAGATCCAGGTGGATGAAGACAGTCCTCTCCTGAATGGGATGAAGGTGGTCTACGGGACTAATGCAGAGGCTAATGGAGAACAAGTGCAGGACGATACTCGGGATGTCAGCACAGAAGTTAACTCTGCTTTGGCCTCGATTGGAAGTTCGAGCCAAAGGGAAGAAGCTAGCCTAAGTGCCAGTCGAACTGAAGACGAACCCAAAGAGAACACTGTTTAAATAATTCCAGTAACTGCCACGCTCCATGCTATTTATTTATTTTTGTGTCTCTTCAATGACTCAGAAAAATAGCTGAAAAAAGAAATTGAATTAAAGTCATGGAACCTCTGTGTGTTCATGTAGTGTGGCTTTCGTTAGTGTCTGAGTGCTGAACTGCCTTCCAGGCTTCTATGCAGAACATATTTTTATTACATTGGAATTTTAGTTTCCTTCGAAACACAGGTGTAAACTGAAAGTTCAAGGCCCAGTGCACGGGAAGAAACCAAAGGGAGGTACCATAGAACAGCACCTCGAGGCAACTGTTGATTTGGCACTATTTAAAAAAAAAAAAAAGAGAGAGAGGATTGAACAGCTTCTAGAAAATGGATTAAAAAAAGAAAAGTACTGAATTAGCTGAATATTTGTACAAAGCTGAAATCTCCCCAGTAATGTGAATGGGTTGGTTTGTGTGTGCAGTTTTTCTCCATGTGTGGCCTTCTCCTAAGACCACCACTCTGTCCGGTTAATGGAAGAACAGGTTCTCTAGTCGAGTCACAGGTGTTTAAAATAAACAAAATCTTCCAGGTTAGCGTGTTATTTAGCATTTTAAGATGTAACTAAGTATCCTGTAGCGTAAGCTGCATTGATTAGAAGTAGTTGTGGCTACATTGAGAACTCACTTTTATTGTACGAAGCCACAGCAGCAACGACAGAGGGAACGCGTTTGAAAGCTTTTTCTTCATCCACCTTAAAAATGTGCTCGTCCCAATCACTGACACGTGGAGACAAAGAAGCATTGTGTGCAGGTTCTCCAGGTCGGCTTTCATTGAAGGAGTGGCCTCAATAACTGCGTCTGCGCTGGTCATGACCTGACAGGCCTGGCAGTGTAAGAGTTTACCTGCTGTAGGCTGTGGATGTCAGGACTCGCCACATGTCACAAGCTAATTACTCAGCCGAATGTGGCAGCTTGGTAGATTTTACACGGATGCATACGAGGCATCAGAACCTGTTTGAATGAGTCCGTTTTGGATGAACGCCGCACCAAAGATGTTGGACGTTACCTGGGAACTTCTTTGCATATAGCGCTGGCAATTGTATCTTATTTTCAACATGTCTTCCTCAGTACAGTTCTTGGTTCCTATTAAAATTTAAAGCATGTACAGTTTTCCTCCCTCATTTCTTTGGAAGTGGAAAGAGATAAAATGCTGTTAACAGTGCCATTATAGTCATACCTGTGATGGAGAGACCAAAAGGACACGCCCACTTTGATAAAGACCTGTTTTTGGCACAATGTTGGCTGCCGCTGCGATTCAGATTAGCCTCAGGTTCTGCTGGTAAAGTCAGCAGAGCTAAAAGAGGATCAGCCTGACATTGGAGAAACAGGAGGCTGGCTGCTTACTGGCAAATTTCAAAGAGCTAAGGCACCATTCTCTCACCAAGCTTAAAAAAACCCTGCAAAATATACATTACCACCCAGGTAAAGTTTATATTTAGCAAACACTCCCAGTGAAGGGACCAGATGATGTGTGCTGCTGTCATCCTGGAAAGCTTTGTGCCATTAAAGCCTAAATAAATTCATAAAGTCATTAAAGATGTTCCTGTAATCATTCCACCCCTGGAAAAACACCCAGCTCAAAGATCACCATGACGTTCACGCCCATGGTGGGTAAATGTAAACTGCTGACCACAGCTGTATCTGAGAATTCACACCTATGCAGTTATTCACTGTACAGGTGCAAGACACAAATGTCTGCTAAATAGAAGATAAAATTCTAGGGTTTAACTTTGTGAAACTGAAATAAAATCCCCAACAGCAGAAACGCTGTTCAGAGTCCAGTTCAGTGACTGATATTAGTGGAGGTGAATGGACTGGTTCTTATATGGCCCTTTGCTGCTCTTACAGAGCACTCAAAGCGCTCCAATGGATGCATCACAGAGCAATGTGGGGCTGTTGTCTTTCCCAAGGATGTTTGGCACGCAGACTGGAGCAGGGATCGGACCACCAACACAGACTAAACACATCATTTTCTTCGCTGTAGTTGAATATTTGATGCAAGCACCAACCTTCAACACTGAGCTCCTTAACAGTTCCTCTGAAAATCAGTGTCCTTAGAATCCCGTGTTAAAATGGCCAACTTTCCAATAAAAGTAAAAAGCATATTCACAGTATGATACGAAAACTGATTTTTGCTCAGAACAACTGTGTGGTTGATGAATATACTGATTTTTATGAATAATGGGATAAATACATTGTAATGAAAAATACAGCCAACATGTTCACGCCAAAAACTCCTCAAATGCCAGTAATGCCCAGTCACTTTACTGGACCGCTACACTGTGTGTGTGTCTGCTGTTGTGTTGAGCTTTATATAATGGAACTGCCTGACAAATAATGTAAACTGCTGTGAGGTCAGAATGTCCAAGACACTTTTACAGTTGGTATTTTATTAGTGTGCTTTTTAACACTGTTTATTGATCTGTGAATATGCACTTGTACAGCGTCTGAATTCAAACCAGCACCACAGCTTTTAAAATGTTACGTCCAGAGACCAGTGGTTGTCACGTCTTTTCTCGTGTGGTTTTAACACTGGAGTCTATAGGGATACAGGATTTTGGAGACGGTAGAGGAGTTTTTGAGCTTGACTCAATTATCTAGCTAATGAACAGAACATGAGTGATTTTATTTTTAAGCAGATTTAGCGTTCATATTTAGAGCTATTGTGAAACACTGCTTTAAGCTTGACCATTTTTGGAGAAAGAAGGTGAATTGTGGGGTCACTCCTTGTTATATATTGAAATACAAATCAGTATTTTTATGAACTTGTGTACATTTAGCAGCCTTACTGCTTTGTAATGTCCTGTGTTGTGTGGGCGAGGGTGAAAGAGCGCAGCTTTAACCATAACCAATCCTCTCCTGCCTGTTTTCAATCTGAGCCACACTCGTCAGTATCAGACTTTACGCAGAAAGGGAAACTTATCCTAACGCGATCATCATCGTCCAAACATCCGAAGTTAAACTTCATCCATTTTTTACCTCTTGTGTTGAAGATCTTCTCCTCTACAGACACACGGTCAGCACTCCTCACGTCTGGGTTGTTTTCCCTTTCTTTGCCCTCTGGCTATATTAGGAATTTATAAAAGCAGCATTATCTTGAATCATTAAATTTGAGGCAATTAAATTTTGAAGTGCTTCATTCATAATTCATGTCTGTCTAAGGTAAAACCCCTTTAATCACTGGATATGTTATTATTTTGGGCAGCAGAGAGTAAGGCATGTCCAGTATTGTTGGCAGTGTGTAAATGCTGGGAGCTGACCTGGGAACAGCACTCCCAACTAACCATGGCCTGTGAATTATGTAATACCATCCCTACTAATCCAGTGTCTGCAGCCACAGTCAGAACGAGCTCTTTGACTGCTTTACTTCCTTGGGACAGAGCCAGTCCACGTCCTTCAATCACATAGTACAGAAATGGTACATTTATTAGAGTTAACTGCTATCACGGAGCCGTTGCTTTAAACTGCTTTCTGTGCAAAAAAATCAAACATGTTGTATGAAAACAAAAGAAAGTGACCAGAAATCCACAGGCTGTGGGATTATATTAAACGTTCACTGTTAGAGACCTCTAGTACAAGTGCAGTGTGCTGAACACAAAGGAAAGCCTCTAATATAAAGAGCATTTTAATTTTCTCAGCCTCGTGGGCTATTTAACTCACTGAGCCACTGACCAAGACTCTGTCTTTTAAACCCTCAGGAAGACAGTTGTGGTAAAAAGTGAGTCAAATATATTCATACAAAGCTTATCTCAACCTCCTGGAAAGACCGGGGCATCGAGTGTGCTCCTAAATGTAGCCTCGCTACTGTACACACTACCACGTGCTCACATCTTGTGGTTGTGCACTGAGCCTCTTTGAAACAGCTGTCTGCAAATAGAAAATGTGAGCATGAACTTCATATTGACTCTGTGGTTGAGACCTTAGTTGATGGCCAGCTTTTCTAAAGAACGCTGAATATAACTCTTCTAAATGAGTTTTTCCTCAGCATGTTTGAGAGTTTGGGGCATTTTGAGCCTTTCAGTCGGCAGCTGCCTGGCCTTTTCGTAAATGTACTCATCAAAAATATCTCAATCAAAAGAGTTTAAACAGTGTCAACATTTTGTAAGCTCAGTCTCTTCAGAAATATCCTAGGCTGTCTTTTTGTCTCCATATGATGGGGGGAGTGGATGAGAGGAGACGTCTGTGTCCTGTAAATAAAGCACATGAGGTGAAGAAGAGCATTTTTCTGAACAAGCTCCTCACGTGGGAGTGCTGCATGGCACTCGGTGAAGAGGAAAAATGAACTACCTGCAAGGTCAGGTAGTTTAAAATGACTGAGAGCAAGGATATATTTAAAATTTCACAGGATTTAAAATAGTTTAGCATAAATAAACAAAGTGTAGATAATTGTTGTAAAAAACATAAGATTAGACTCATTTTCTACTCCTCCACATCAGACAGAGGTGGTTTAGCCATCCGGTTTACATGACACCTGCTAGGTGAGATGTTTGGCTCTACTGGGAGCCTATCCCAGCTGTCTTAGGGTGAGAGGCGGGGTACAGCCTGGACAGGTCGCCAGTCTGTCGCAGGGCTAACACATTTACACAGAAAACCATTCGCACTCACATTCACATCTATGGGCGATTTAGAGTTTCCAATTAACCTATCCCCACTAAGTGCATGTCTGTGGACTGTGGGAGGAAGCCGGAGGACTCGGGGAGAACCCACGCAAACACCCACCTGAAGGTGATTGAACTCAGGACCTTCTTGCTGTGAGGCTGACCACAGATAAAAACAAAATCAAAGTCCCTTTAAGACTTGCAACATTTCTGTTGACCTAATGAAATTTGAATGTATGAAAGAACACCCTACACAGTGTAAGCACTGCAATGGCAGTCTCACTAGACCTGACCTAGTAACTTTTGTGCACAAGAAAACACCAGATTACGACGTGTCTCTCCTGCAGCTCGGGTTATTTGGATTCTGTTCAGTGTAAGCCAGTACGCAGGCTAAATCGAAGACACTCTAAAGTACTCTTAAATAAATACTGCCATTCAGGGAGCTCGATTACGTCTTAAAGCAGGATAGTAAGAGAGAGTAGATGATGCATAAGGAAGAGACAAAGCAGGGATGTGTGAACAGAAGAGAGGGTGGAAATGAAAGAAGACTGAAGGAGGATAAAAGGGTATAGATACAAATAAGGGCCCGTGAGTCGTGTTTGTGGTCGTTTTAAGTAAGCAGGCCTTTAAAATAAGTTTAATGCAATGGATAGGCAGTTATAGCCTGGATTGCTGATCTTTCCTATTCTTCTGTCCTTGTCTCCTTTTCTTTTTCTTTCTGCTTTTGTCCTCCTCTAATGTGACCTAGAAACAGAAAATATGACTGCACAAACCAAGATTAGCTTTCTTTATCCATTTCTCCTCTCATGAAGAGGGGAACATCATTCTCTATTCTCCAGGCCAGAGAGGGAACAATTAAGTGTGGAGGGCACTGGGAGTCAGTGGCAGGTGATGAATGGCTGAGCTGGCTGCAACTGACAATATGCAGACAAGCTAGATCATTTGCAAATGGATGTGGAGAGATGGAGGATGGATGGGGTAGGAGTGTTTGGTGGTGGATGGAAGTGAATAAAGTCAGGGGCAAGAGAAGGAGAGGTGATGGTGGTGAGGGGGGGTTAACCCTTCCAGGATCATTTCTCACCAGTGGAAGGAGGGAGGCGAGCCACCTGCCCAGCAGAGAGGCTCATTTGTTAGAGGTGATGGAGGCTTCCAGACAGCGTGCTGCCCTGGGGAGTACAACGCAGGCTAGTTAGCGTGGTAGCATCATCACATCACTGTGCTGACCAACAGCCTCGTACTCGACTCAGTCCTCTTCAATCATAAATTATGAGAGATGTGTTTTAACATCAGCACTGCTGTTCATGTTTAAATGTAGAATTTTGAGCAATAAACAAGAAGACTTATACCCCACAAGTTTACTGCTGCTGAAGCTGTATGTGCGAGAGAGAGAGAGGAAACGTTCCTGTGTGGTTTGTGGATGGCTGATTGGATTATTCCTCCTTTTAGATCGCTTCTGCTTTCAAAACAAATGATACTGACTAGGAATTATGTTGAATAAACTTGATTTTTTTATTTTCCACATAAATACTTTAAAATACAGTCGTAAATTTAATGTGATTTCAGAAATATACAAAGTTTATTTAAAAGATATAACTTAAAAATTTGGCTTAATCTCTTATTAAATCCATATCTAACATTTGATGTACTTTACATTAAAAGTGTATAGTTTCTACATTTGCTTGTTAATTAATAGAGATTTTGCTTAATTATGGGAGTTTTCACTACAAAAATTATGAAAGTA
>VOQK01003672.1:0-11956 GCA_015052645.1 Benitochromis conjunctus | reverse complement strand
CTGGGATCCTTGAATAATAATTTGGGATTTTAGTTCTCGTCTGCAGACCAACTAAGACCTGTGTAAGTCATCACTCGGTCTTTGACCCTTTAGCTTAAAGCTGTGTGACCAACAGTAACACTAATGTTAGTGAAGATGAAGCGCGCTCGTATAACTTCATGTTTGTTTAATAAAAGAACATATCTAAAAAAAAATAAAAAAATCAATGTCAGCTGCAGTGTTTCTGCTCAACCACACGGGGGTGGAAGAGGATTAAAGTGGGAGTGTCAGCTCAGCTTGTACCAACCAATGACATCTGTTCCTTGGCCACAGGCTGACTGACGCTCTGAGTTGAGTAACCTACGCTGACCCACAGCTCGTCTTCTCTGTGCGTCCGGCTGAATCAGAGCTCCTGAAAAGCATCCATAAATGTTGAACCTGGCTCACTGAAGGCGGCTTTCACCGCCACATGACTCACGTCACGCCTTCCATATGAATGCAGCCCAATGTGATAAAAAGATGGTGTTTTATTAATAATATCCACAGGAAATATAATCTGTAAGTTGTAATAACCATAGTACAGTACAACAGTCTGTTTTACATAGAAAAGCTTGATGATATGCAACATGAAGACATCAACCATCACACTGCTGACAATGTCCCAGAATAAAGGCAAAAGACACCGTCCAATCAGCAACAGGCAAACAGGAAGAAAGTTTTAGAAAATAAATGTGTCAGAGCTGCGACTCTCAGCCTTCTCACTCAAACTTTAATTTTTTTTGCTTGAAGTGGAACAAAAACCTGAAACGTCTCCTGTGAAGTTTCCAAACAGCTAACGGATACACGTCCCACAACAGGAATGACCTTCCAGCTCCAGCTGAGACGCTGGGGAAGAAAACCGTCTAAGGACAAACGTGATCCGGTTCCACAGGTCCTAGCAGCTGAGTTTACACCACCACCTGTGTGCGGGGGTGGGGGGGTCAGCTGTTTACAGTGATCTCAGTGTCGTGGGGGGGGGGGGTTGTCAGACGGAGCTGAGCTTCACCAACCCTCTGACAGAGTCCTCGTGCAGCGAGTCCTGGCTGGCCGGGTCGTAGAAGCCGGCCTGCGCGGTGTGGCTGTGGCCCATGGGGCTGCCGCAGTGAAGCATGCCGGGCGGCGACGGCACTTCCTCTGGCGTAAGGAAGTGGTGCTGGAACACCGACTCCTGCAGCGGGTTGCTGTGGTTGTGTGTGAGAGTGTGTCCGTGGACCGGCAGCTTGTCGGTGGCCTCGTGGCAGCTTAAGCTGGAGGTGGAGGTCGGAGGGGTGGGCTGGCCGAGGGGCAGCGAGGTGCAGGGCCCCGTCAGGGCGAGGGAGGTGCGGCCAGGTAGCGTCCCTCCGTTTTCGGGGGACGTGGTTAGGATGACTGGCTCGCTGCTCTGGTGCTGGAGTAGCGGCGTGGCGGCGGCCTGCAAAACGAATTTGGTGCTCTGAATGCACTGGTCTTGGTCACACTGAGAAACGAGGAGAAGGGAGACGAGGGCGTGGGGAGGGGGTGTGCAGGTCAAAGCAACAGACGGGAGGGGGGAGGAAGTGATGCAGAATTTGAACAGAGCCAAAGAAGAAAATGTAAATGAAAGGAAGGCGTGAAGACGACAAAGGAGGGAAGAGAGAGAAAGAAAGAAAAGGTGTTAGTGCCCTGATAGGCTGCAGAGCTCAGGTCAATACACAGAGCTGCTATTAAGTCACTGCTTCACGGCCTATTGATCGCCATCGCCTCGCTGTGCATGTGTCAATAACGAGCGGGGTAACTGGGTTAGCCGGCGATAACACACATCAGCCACAGAGAGATTAGCTTAACCCCGTTAGCTGTTTGTCACCACAAAGTCATCAATACTAAAGAGCGGCCGCAGGTTGAGAGAGGTACCAGAAATTAAAAGCATCATAATCAGGAAAAGCCCCGTGACGCCTCCTTCCACCCACACCGCTCCCAAAGCCTCACTGAGAGGAAGCACAAAGACTCGTCCTCCATATCTCACCTTACCGCCTCAATGTCACCGACCTGAAAAGAGCAGATTACAGACATGATGTAAACACAGGCCGGGCCACCTCTGACAGCAGAGCAGAGGGGGTTAGCGGTCCTCCTATTGGGGGCACGTATCGACTTATGGAAGCTCAGGGCTCAGGTTATTCTACTGGAGCGACAGGGAACACGCTCACCTCCACGTTAGCGCCATGCTACATCATCGGTGTTTGATGGAAAATAAAAATAGAGTGCTTTCAAGCTTCATGGACACAGACTGACTCATCGTTGGCAGGAAGCAATAAGCAGAGCGGCTGCTGACAGCTAAACGCCGGACCGCAGGCCGTGCTTTCACATTCCTGTAAGCCCACATTTACATCTCTGGTTCTGCCTCAGCAGAAGGACATTATGACAGTGAGACTGTAACTGTAATTTCTCTGTTACCACCCTGAGACGCCATCAGGAGACGCAGCATTTCAGATGTCCAAAATCCTTCTCTGAACCACAGAGCAAGAAACTGGAGAGGGTCACTAAGTCTGACCTTTATCACCTGAAAAACATCACTAATGTGAGAGCCCCCCTCCCCCTCAGACACCGATGCATGGTCTAATCAAACCGGATGGACTACTGTGACGCTCTGCTGTAGGAGCAGAGAGCGCGGCACAGCACGGGTTTTTATTTAGCACTGAAACACTATTTTTAACTCACTTTGATTATTGAACAATTTATTCTGTTTTATATGTTTTGTGCCTTTTTAATGTTATTATTATTGTTCTTATGACCTCGGTTCAGTTTGATTTGCTGTCACGTGTGTCGAGCACACCAACGTAAACAAACGTTGGGAGTGAGCCGATATTTAAACCCATCTCCTCCTCAGATCTCACGGCGTGCACACAGTGATGTACAAATAACGTGAAACATCTCCCAAAGCTGAGTCTCTCAAATCTGAAGAGGAGATGCAGCACACGAGTCCTGCTAGACGCTCAGATATTAGAGTCATGCGTGTTACTCCTGACAACACGTCACACAGCGGCCTGGGACACTGGTACATCTGACCCGAGCACTGATCCCATCACGGCTCTTTTAGCGTCCTGTGGATTGTGTCAGGACACAATAAAGAAAACTAATAATAATGAAAGGTTCTGTTTTAGATCTAAGAGAAGAGCATCACTCCGGTACTCTGTTTGTAACGTCACAGTTTTTCCCTGGAGCTCTTTAACGATGTGAGACGCTTTGCAGGATTTAGTCCCAGCTTAAAGTGGGAACCGACTCTGAGCCTCTCAGGGAGGCCTGCGCTGACGGCAGTCAGTCTCTCTCCATTTACTGAGTCAAATCCAGAAAGCAGGGTTTGTTTATCAAAGTGAAATGACAGCGTTTCGCACGCAGTTACCGTGGCAACAGCTTAAAAAGTCTCCTCTGTCAATTTAAAGCTGCATCACAGACAAAGCGCATCACAAAGAAGCAAATGTCTCAGGTGCGTTTGCCAACACGCAGCTAAAAATGGCCGGCTTAACGTGCGACACACACAAATACGTGCTTGGTGTACCCGCCCCGACCTGCCAACGCGGGCTGTTCACCTCTAATAACAGAATCTGATTTAAATACGCTGAAGAATGTCTTTTTACACAGTTACACAGTAAACAGCCAGTTTCTGCAGGACAACTGTAGCTGCTCATCATGGCCGCTACAGAAGACAGATGGTGGCTATTTGTGGACGTGCTAACGTCGGGGAATGTTCCCGTGGCTTTCAGCCCAACACAACGGTCCATGACCGATGACGTCGGTGTTTAACATCTCAGTGAGAATAACCAGGACGAGGTTGAGCCTGGGTGCGAACAAGGACATGACAGAGGGAAGTAGCTGTGTGCGAGGAGGGAAACTGGACGCCACGAGTGAGGTGTTCACGGCCGGAGGCGTGGTTTAGATCCTCATCCTCGTTTTCATGGGCCTGCTGCAGTGACAGATGACAACCCCTGGCAAAAGTCATCCAACCAACACATCTGGATGATGTTCATTTCAGCCTCAAACACAGTCAACGCCGTTTCTTTTTGGCCAGTAGAGAAAAAATCATGCTGGAATCACTTTGTGATTTTCATTTGTATCATTTCTATCTGCACAAAGATGAGTATGAAAAGTCTGCAGACCCAAAATAATGTTTGGTTTTTTCCTGAAACATGACATCATCAGGCCAAGGCCAGATTTACTAAACGGGGTAAATTAAGCATGCGAGTGCAACAGCGCTCACAGGTTAGTTTTCTAAACACAGGCGAGCTCCATTTCAGTATCAAGCACAACAAATAAGACATGCTGTTTGACCTGATGGTGCACGTAGCAGCAAACTGCACCTCAAACTTTATAAATCAGCTGATTTAAATGTTTTCTTCTCTATATTTTGTGCACAGACAGCGTTCCAACCTCCCGTGTAGTCTTCTGTGTTTGTTGTGAACACTGACAGTTGTTCTTTTTTGTTTGTATCTGCCCCCACGTCATCGAAGCTTACAAACCTTTTAACGTTACATGAAGGAGAAAGGTGAAAGACTAACATAAGCTTAGAAGCGCACAGTGTACAACAATTAAACTGTTATTTTACTTTTTTATCATATTTACATTTATATTTATATCTGGAATAAATAAAGCATTAATGAAAATAATCAGGTGTATTTAATAAAACTAGTTTGGTTATTTATTTACTGCAAAGTGAAAAAAGTTGAACAAACATCCTCCAAATGTGTTGATCCCATGAGTTTCCAAAAGATTTCCCAGTGAGCATCTTAAACATCATGATGATGAGCAGCTGTGCAGATATCAGAGATTAACATACAGCTGAGACTGCATCACGCCGCATCACCATGAAGAGGCTTCTGCTGCCCTGATTTAAAGAAACATGAAGTGATTCATGCACACTCTGAGAACCTGCCCCCTGTAATCCACAGCAATTTCATACATTTCAATCCAGTGCGATGAGAGACACTAACTGGATTTACGTTCCCAGACCAGAAAAAACCCAGCGGTGTGAGCGACTGTGATTCAGCGGGAGTCGGAGAAAAAGGCAGAAAATGAAAAAAGTGAGGCCGTTTGAAGCAATCTGACCTCATCCGACCTCCGTGCCGAGTGATCCGGGCCAGGGCAACCCGATCCACGCCGGAAACCACGTTTGTTCTACACATGTGCGAAAATAGACGTACTTCCTGTCAATGCTAAAATTAAAAAATAATTGACTATAAAAAGATGGATTGAAACTATTGAACTGTTGCTACGTGACAGCTCTGATGTCATGATAATGATGTTTGTGCTTTCATTTCACTGCTGATGCTGATTTTTGATACTGAAGCTTTCTCTGAGTCAGTCAGGACATTTCAGATTTTACAAGTAAAGCAACATTTGATCTTACTCCGTCTAATCTAATCCTTTAGTCATACATACTGATAAAATAATGTTTAAAGTTACAGTCGATACTAGACCTCGACAATAATAATAAACTTCACAATTTAACAAAGAATTACTTTTTTTTTGGTTTTTTGTGTACATGGATCAAAACGTTCACTTGATAAATGTTAAAGGCTTTTACTGTGAAAGGACTGAACAGGAAGAAGGCCTTTTTGCATGTGTAGAACAGATCAGGTACAGATTACTACACTCACTGCATGTTTATATAAACTGTCTAAAGTCAGGAAGCAGCTTGAGGATTAAAATGAACCTGAACCCAGACTGAAATATATTCACTTTGTTATTCTGCTCCCTGCACAGGGTGGCTCTTATTGTGAAGCAGTTACAGAATCAGATTAGTGCTCGTTCATGTGAACATATATAAAGTGCAGGACCAGATATCTGTCACCTCCAGCAGGTCTCAGACCAGCCACAGTGAGCTGCACACATCTCATCAACAACATGACTGAGAAAAAAAGCATTTGATTGTTTTGGTTTCTTTGGTTACGGTTGCAGCATGAATAGAGATGAAACACTGTGCGGTGCCATTTCTGACAACGTGATGTATATGCTGCGTAAAGCTGCATTTGGAGGGGAGGGGGAGGAGGGAGGGGGATGGTGGTCAGGTCAGTCGACGGTCTTACCATGTGGCTCTGCTGGGACTGGGTGGAGCCATACACAGTGATACCATTGGTTGGTGGTGCCAACTGTGGTACGTCTGCCTCGACAAAGCCGCGTCTGTCGATGAGACTAACGAGAGAAAAGCCAAGAATAGCGTTACAGCCAGCAAACATACAGAGCAGCACAATAACACGACGACACAGGTCGAGATGATGTCACTGTGGGTCAGCAGACGACCAAAGGAAAACATGCAATGAAACCGATTTTTGGGGGAATGAATAACAGAGCTTCGTCACTCTAACAGAGCCACTTCTATAAAGTTAAACTCTGACCCTGTGGTTTAAATGTTAATGATAAACAGCACAGATAACCAGTGTGTGTGGTGTGAACTATTTTCTGATACCACGCTGGAGGTCAGGAAATACCAGCTTCTAAAACGACTTAAATACAGTCTCAGATGAACAACACATGACCCGCTCCGGCGTGTCATTATCTAACACACAGCCCTGTGAAAAACCCAGCCCGCCCCATGATTCAGCAGCTTGGAGCAACACCGACGGCTGCAGTAATTTAAAGTAATGATTTTCTGTCACAGTGTTGTCCTCTCCTTTGCAACGTTGCTGCTCTCGTTCAGTTTATGCACAGCTCTCTGAAGGTCCCACTACAGTCAATTTTGAGGTTGGACCAGTGCTGCTGTGGGTGGGATCGCTGTCCTGTTGATGACCTCGTGGCTCTGTGCACCTCGCCCTCTGCCACCATGCTGACAGTGGTCGTGCTTGGATGCTTCAGACCAGCAAACTACCAAAACGTCTGCTTTCATACGAGTGCTGGCTGTTACTTACTCTCTTAACTCCTGTGGAAGCAGTAATGATGGCCTTATGGAGGTTTTTGTTACGCAATCACTGAGACAATGCTGTGTGCTAATTTTAAGAGCAGCTAATCTTATTACGCCCTAATATGCAACACCTTGGCATTGAATGAGGGCGTACTTTCTCTTCACTGTGACTGCAGTCGTTCATCTGTGGAGTGAACCATCACTTCCAAGCCAAGGTTAATGCTGCTCAGCTCTGACATTAGAGAACGACCTGCTGAACTACGTGTGATGATAGGGGCTATTTATGAGCCGAACACAGGCCGATGGGACACAGCTGAGGCGTCAGACGCACAACACGGTGAGCTCCAGCAGTAAAGTGTGAGTGGAGAATCTGCCCAGGGATTAAAACACTCAAGGCTTTTGTCTCTGTGGGTTTGTGCTCGCTCAGTCCCAGAGTCAGGTGAGGCATTCCTTTCTCGCCGTTGGACCCAGCTGTGTGACGCCGGTGGCCACAAACACACAAACGGCCAGATGGCAGCCACCCGTGCGCCGAGGACTCTCCTTTGCCACCCGCTGCAGCCGTTATGGGAGCGTTGTGATGGCAGAAGCACAGAACAGCCAAACACACTGACACATCACTGCTGTTCTTATGCATGTATGAGGATATACTGGATATATCCATATACATGGATATACTGGTACTTTAAGACTCCAGAGGAAAAAATGCAACGTTAAAAGCTGCAAATTCCTCAGGAGAAACAGATATTTGTGCTGTTCTGGCAGAGTCGATACGAGGTGGCGCCTCATTTCTAACCACGAAGCCATGAAATCAGAGGAAACTGATTCAGATTCACGGATGAGTAATGAGAATTACGGGGAGACAGAATTACAACCACGGATTTGTAAAGTTATGAATTTAGAAACAGAAGAGAGGTTTGCACAATAATCACCATCTACTGAAACATAAAAACCAAGCAGAGAAAACTATAAATAGGAATCTGTGTTAAACCTGTACAGGGAAGAGAAACAGCAATAAGAACAAAGAAGATAAAACTGGAAGAAAAATCAATGATGAATGGAAACCGTGCTCATAAAACGACAGATTCCTGGTTTTAGAGAGGATTTGCTTACCTGCATCATCTTTATTCATGCAAATGATTAAATACAGTGTGCCTTTAAGCTTTTCAAAGGTTTCTGTATGTAAAGGTGGAGCGTGGTATACTGGTGAGACCTTTCACTCGCCTTCTTAATTAACTTAGTGGAAAAATATGACAAGATGTACAATTTCTAATGGAGAAAATAAGGAATATGGATGATGTGTTTGACAACATGTGGAGTTCTGGTACGATGGGGAATCACTTTTATATGGACTTGCTTTGTTTTCCATGTAATCAGCATAAGTTTTAAAGGTAGTCCACATGTGCAGGCATATGAAGCAGCAGTATGTCGATATATAGAGATGGGGAACTGAAAGTGCCACGGCATTCACACAGACACGAGCGTGTAGCTGACAGCCGCTCTGTGTTTTGTTCGATCACATGGGCAGAAAGAGTATCAAATCTAATCTATGTGGGCAACTTTGATCTGGGATTTGGTTCAAACAGGCCTGAAATGCTTTGCAGTATCGCTGCTATGTTTAGAGAAAAGGCTGCAGGCAGGCTCATTTCACAGCAGCTCCTCACATCAAACACTTCTGAGTAACAGTTTTATTTTTGCCTTTGGAGAAAACGGAAAACTACGATGACACTGTGATGGCTTTTTTCCCCCAGAGCAGGGAACGATAGGCCTTTTGTCCTCATCTGAGCATCGAGGAATGGGCAAATCACCGCACACAAACACAAACACCCACCCACCTCGGTGGCAGGGGTCCGCACAGCGCTGCGCAGCAGTTGGTGAAGATGTTGCCATAGCTGTAGGGGTTATAGTTGTCCTTCCCTCTTTTAGATGACCATGAACCTTTTATCTGCAGGAGATGCAAAGCTTCAGTGAGACAGATACATATCAAAAGTGTCACCGATAAACAGACGCTGCTGTTTATGTCTAGTCTGGAGCTCAGGCGGGCCGTGCGCACTTCTCTCCTGTGACCTTGAAAATTATCGGCGCCATTCTCAAACCAGCTGAGCTCACGGGCGAAGCTCACACACGACTCGCTCTGAGTCTGACTGAGGTGAAAAGCTTCTGTGCAGCTTACGAACACACCAGAGATGACCAAAAAAGAACACACAAACTCCATTACAAACACTTCCTGTAAAACACACAGATCGGTGTGTTTGTGGTTTAATTTAAATGATTAGAAAATGCCCTTTAAATGGAGTCTGTGAGCACACAGCACATATGGAACAGCTACCTGCAGTATGTGTGGTGTCATGCACTTCACGTTCATACTCACGTCTTCATTGGTGGTCTGGTTGGAGCTGATCAGGTAGGTATGGAAACCCGACAGGCCCACAATGGACCACACAGAGAAGAAACACACCACCACTTCCAGCACAGTGACAGCAGAAAGTCAAGGAATAACTCTGCTTTGGTTTCCATGCAGTGACAGACGATGATATCAAAGCCCATACAGTTAGACACTGAAGCGCTGCTGTAGCAGCTATCATGCTGACCCACAGCCCGAGGGCCGTCCTCCCCTCGCCAACACTTCCTAGTTACCAGTTCGCTTGGCTCGCACTGCAGAAGGCTGCTCATGTTCTCTGCTCCACATACACACACTTCGAGATTAATCCTCTACACAAACAAACACCATTGACTCTTAATATGTGCACTATACGATACCCAGACACCACAACCAAGTGTCTGAAGGCTGGCTGGAAACACTGGTAGGTTAGCATAACACCACAACCTCTCAGAAACTTTACATAATGCCCTCACGCTCCGTCTTCTCTCTGCTCCAGTCTCTTACTCCTCAGCAAATACAAAACATGTCGTCATTCTTCGAGCACAAAAGGACTGCTGCGATAGCATCAGCTTTATTAAAGCCCTGTAGGACAGAAGACTTTATCAGCGTGGCTTGGCACATTTCTCTGCCTCAGAAAGTTATCGCACTCAGCCACAGAGAGGGCAGCGAGAGAGCGGCGGTGTCGCAGCCCGTGCTCTCAACCGGAGTTGTGTAGTAGACTGAGCACCGGGGATCGTTTAGAGCCGCTCTTCATTTCTACCTCTGAACAGGCTTATCGGCCCTGACCTCGTACGACTCGTTATTTAAGTGAGAGAAGACGTCAGAATGTTTAAAGCAGAAGAAAATACATTTAAAGGGCTGCCAAAATATTCACGAGCTGGTTCATGATTAAAAGGTCAAATAAAAGCGAGGCTCTGCTCCCTTCATCTAACCTGCTGCTGCTGCAGAGGCGACGTTTACTCTAAATCATCATGTGAACACTTCATAGATAAAAGGCCGAGATGAACCTTGTAGCCTGACTTTATCTGATTTAGACGTGATTACAATAAACAGAATATTTGTAACAACACACACCCGACACTCACCGCCTGAGTCACATGACACCGCTGAAGAGCGATGAAGAGACGAGTCAAATAAAAATCAAAGAGAGAGCGGCGCTGTCCTGCGTGCTGTGTAAGCCCTGCAGTACAAGGTTAATCAGATGCACGTCCTCCATGCAAGAAGTACAACTGGAGAAAATAACAGTGAAATGGACGACATGACGTGCAAATAAATCTGACCCATGGAATAATCTGCACGTGTAAGATCAAAGTACTATCTGCTGGTCGATGTTCAGATTTATACAGTGCCAACTCGCAACAGCGTTCGCCTCAAGGAATTTTATAAAGTACAGATCCAACAACCAGATCAGCGCTCGGCATCATGGGAAGTCCCAGAGCAATCTGAGCCTGAGAAAGACAGCCAATGGGGGGTTCAGGGTCACCTGATCCAGCCCTAACTATATGCTTTAGCAAAAAGGAAAGTTTGAAGCCTAATCTTAAAAGTAGAGATAGTGTCTGTCTCCCGAATCCAAACTGGAAGCTGGTTCCATAGAAGAGGGGCCTGAAAACTGAAGGCTCTGCCTCCCATTCTACTTTTAAATACTCTAGGAACAACAAGTAAGCCAGCAGTGTGAGAGCAAAGTGCTCTAATGGGGTGATATGGTATGGGTCAAATGGGTCAGTCTAACTCAAAATGTACATCTGGGGTTTCTAGATAAGTTTTAACATACACCCAACAGATTTTTTGGAGAGTTATTGAAAAAAAATAAAACACAAACATAATGACGCTCAGAGTAAGAGCTCAATAGAACATTGTGTGCTTTATCCAGTAGGTCAGTAAGACACTGAGAATGAAATGCAACCAAAAAGCCTACAACAGTGTTTTCTATTAATGAAAAGAAGGTAAAACTTAAACATCTTAGTGGTGCATAATCACCAGGTTTCGCTTTCAAACTGGTTTCAGTGGAATTTCAGCCATCACATTCTTTTAGCAAATAACCTTTCCATGGTATGACACTCAGTGATTTATGAGAAGGTGTGTTTCAATAGACCCAAATGTGTCAAGAGTGGATTTTTCCACTAATGAACTGTGGAATTAGAAGTAAAATAGAAAATAGTAGATGGGAAGGCTTGCATCAGGTGACCAGATGTTTTTTGTTTTTAAAGTAGATTGACGGTTTACTCAAACAGTGATTAGTTTCCTATGAGTAAGTTAACATTTAAACAGACCACTATCTGCATTCTTATCTGATAATCTGTGTTGGTGAAAGTGGCAGGTGAGTAATCTTCTTGGTGTACTCAAATAAAGACACAGAGGTCATAGGTAACTGTGGGTTGTTTGGGCAGTTTGCAGCAATGCATTGTTCAGCCCTGCTGGTGAAACAAGACAATTGGTTGATTCAGCTTCCTATGTGAAAGATGGAAACCGAACAATACCTGTTAATCCATTTCACTGGGGTAAACACAGGGTTTTCCCCGTACAGAACTTCCCTTTTAGGGAGTGAATATGGATGCAAGTATGATTAGTCCACATTTATTTGAACTGATGATTCTGTGTCACCTTACCATTTCATCAAAATAACTCAAATACATTTTTTTTTTTTTTTTTTAATCCTTTTAAAATTTTTTTTTTTTTTACCCCTTTTTTTTTTTTTTTTTGGGGTTTTTCAA
>VOQK01003669.1:0-10317 GCA_015052645.1 Benitochromis conjunctus | reverse complement strand
GAGGGAGGGGGGGGGGGGGGGGGGGGGGGGGGGGGGGGTTGGTGTTGCAATAGTTTTGTAATCATATTGTTTACAAACATGAAACAATGGGTGTCATTATAACAAAAACAAAAAAAATGACCGCATATTGTTGAAACTAAATGAATGACATTATAAGGTATGTTTTTTTCTGGAGTGATTCCTACCTGGTGCTGAAGTGACGATTCGTAGCAATAGAGAACACTGGTGTCATACAGGAGGACTTTGTGCGCAGCCAAAGCCAGCAGGCAGTTTCTCAACCGTGAAATGACCTCTCGGTCCGACAGGCTGACAGGCTGAGGAACCAGAGATGAGAGATGCACAAACAAATAAGCTCTGTGTTCACGGTGTAAACCACAAGCATCTGGAGCATCGTTACATATTTTATGTTGTCTAGCATAATCAGTTTGAAATGAAACAATTCTTCATTTAAGCTCCACGTCGCAGCTTTCATTCGATTAGGCTGACGAAAACTAGAAGCAACTATGTGAGAGACACACACAGCCGCTTTAATATTTTCTAATTACATAGTTATAGCTGATGTCAAACAAAATCATCTAATCCTGAAGTCTTCGAATTGAAAACTTTTTTTCTAATGCTCCTTCAGACTGAAGCTGCCTTCGGCTCGTGTTGCTGAAGGTGCTTTTTTGGCAAGCCGAGTGCGGCACAGCTGGATCGAAGGTGACCGACTCGAACAGTGTAGGATGCCCCACCTTGATGGAATATTTGGTTGCTCTCACCTTGTGTTTAGGTTGAATGATGAAAGTTTGTGCATTTGGTTGAAGCTAAGCACACAAAACACTGCTTGTGTGAGCAGTAAAAATCATTAACGGATGGCAGCGTTCCCGTTCCATTGACAGCCATGCATGCCCGAGCCTCTTTCCAAGTTTTAGTTCATCAGTCCATAAAAATTTCTTCCAGAACTCTTACTGATTTTGCAAACTACAACCAGGCTTTCCATTTACAAAAAAAACACAAAAACAAACATAATAAAACTGTGCCTTGTGCTGTATGCTAAGGTTCTCTACATGTTTTCTCTACTTAGTTTTTCAGTGTACTCCTTTTTTTTCAATTAATTGAAAAAATTAAGCCCCTTTATATATATATATATATTATACAATATATTAACTATAGTTTGATATAGACAGAAATATAAACAGAAACATTTTGCGTTTACATTTAACAACATTAGGTCGATTGCTAACAGGTCAGTAGCACGATAGAGTGTAATAAGAGCATCTTGGAGAGGCAGAGTTTCCTCAGAAGTAAAGACAGGGAGAGGTTTACAAATTGCTTTACAAATTCATATGTGCATTGATCAGTAATAAAAATATGGAATACGGCTCTTTGTGGCGTCCTACCTCAAGGCTGGTGTAGAAACCCCCAGCTTCCTCCTCCTGCTGGGCCGGTGTGGGATACAACCACACAAAGCCGTTGTTCCCCAGGATAATGGATGCGCCACACGGCAGGTTGTGGAAATGCGTTTTCTGCCTCTTGATCAGAGAAGGGGAAAGCTGGACCACCACTCCTTGACCCAACTGATGGTCAGAGGAAGTAGAGAGAGGGTGTTAGTTTAAATGAGATTAAAAATAATGACTGTTACTCTTATTATTGAACACAGTTTTAGCTTCACTTCATTGGCATCCTCTCGTTTTTAGTGTTAATTTGAATATTTTAAGGATACACAATAGTTTGGCTTGGCGCCACTATATTTGTTTGGTCTTATTAATGTCCACACTCCGGTCAGAGCACTGAGGTCTGCTAATCAGTTGATTAAAAGAACAGAGGTCGTTGAGCTTTTTCAGTGGTTGCCCTGAGTCTCCAAATGCATTTCCATTTCATGTTAGATCCACCAAAACTGTTTCTACTTTTAAGTCTTTGCTCAGTTTCTACTTTCTGGCCTTTAATGTGAGCTAAACCTTGACATCTTGTTTTTGAAGTGCTTTGATCAACTCTGGTCATTTGTAATGTGCTATATAAATAAACTTGCCCTCGACTTGTTCACATGTCTTTGCATACACTGGAATAACTTACTTTTCCATACTTTAAACTACGGGTGTGAAGTGACAGCGCTCCATCCGAGAAGACAGACTGCACCTCTGCCTGAAACCACAGGAAAGGTTCAACACAGATTGTATAACTGGGAATAAAAATCACTGGAAAGCCAGTGAGAGATTATAATAAAAAAGTCTGACTTACACTGATGAGATCTCCCTCCTGAAGATATTCTCTCATGGTCAGCTCATCTTCTGCTGATCTTCTCCTCTAAAAAGAAAAGAAAAAAAGATTATCAAATATTAATATTAATACATCAGCCAAAACTGTCTTCTCCTAGTGGATCACATTTTCTACCATCTCACCAGCTCTCCTCCTGGCAGGTTTACAGAAGACAACAAGAGGACAGAGTCCAGCCGGGAGTTTGTCTCTACCTTCCATCTTTTCTGCTGCACCTGCATGTTTTAAAGAAAAAAAAAGCCTTAGAAACCAAAGTTGCTGAAATCACTGCCTTTTATTATAACTACAGCAGTCGTATATGAGAAGAAATAACTGGGCATTACCTCTGTAATTCTGCCAACCACAACATCTCCAACCTCACCATTAAACCTGCAATCAAAGCACACTTTACAGTGTAAGAATGAGCATATAGAAAACAGGCCCATGTAAGTCTTTGACTGTTTAAGAGTTCAATCACTCACCTGGTCTTAAGTGGCCTGACACAGATGAGTTTGTCCACCCTCTGCACCTCTCCTGCGACTGAAGCTGTCAACTTGTCGTCATCAACGTAGGTGCCATGACCCCTGCGGACAGAGTATGAAACATAAGTTCTGAAGAAAACAGCCAATAAAATTAAATGTGACTTTTTTTTTTAAAATGTAATGTAATGTAAATGTGTAAAACCTTACTTATTGTGTATCACCTGCTAATTCAGTTTGGCACTGGCCATCATCTGGAGCTTTTACTTATTTATTTAATTAGCTTTACAAGCCAGATACCAGAAACAGACCCGAACACTCCTGTGTTTGGTTGATTTTGAATAATATTTGAAATAAAACCAACACCTACCTCATGAACCCAGTGTCTGAGGTAATAACATCCCCCGGTACGACCAGATCTTTTCGCTCAAAAGCAGAAGCTGACAGTGACACAGTTTTTCTAATAGTCGGTAATCTCATATCTGCAGCCATGCTGCTTCCTTTTCTTCTTCTCTTCACTTTTTTTTACGGTTTGCGGAACTAACAAGAGTTTTACCGCCACCTACCGACGCGTTAGTTGTATTTTTTTAATACTTTTTTTTAAAACCACTTAGGATACTGAGGATAAGATGTACAAATTTAAATATATGTCTTGTATCGGTTAGTGATATATACAAACAGTAAATGTTTATGAGGAGGAAAACTCACAATCACTGCTTCTTTTCCTTCTTTTGCCACTGACATAATCTAGCTGCTTCCCAGCCTATCTCTAGCATCCTCCTCTGTCACAACAACTGCATGTCCTCCTTCACTACATCCATGGTCTTCATGCTTTCCTCCTGCCTGGCAGCTCCATTTTCAACATCCTTTGTCCCGTATATCTGCCATCCTTCGCTCTGAACCATCTCAGCCTTGCCTCTCTTGACTTTGTTTACAAAGCACTCAGCCTGGGCTGTTCCTCTGATATACTCATTTCTAATCCTGGCCATCCTGGTGCACTCCCAGTGGTAATGTCAACATCTTCAGCTCTGCCACCTCCAGATTAGTCTCCTGTCTTTATGTTAACGCTGCCATCTCTGAACCATACATCACAGCAGGTCACGTATCCATTTTGAAAACCTACCCTAGCACATGTTTGTTGTCTCTGGCTCCACAAAGACACAGTGCAACTCTTCCTGACCTTCTCTATACTTCTCCATCAACACTCAAAGCAGACATGACATCTGTAGTGCTCTTTCTCAGCTCAATGATTGTCACCTGTGTTCTTAACCTAGGTTCAGTAACTCTTTCTCTTAGCTTTATGATATGTCTCATCAGCTTTATCCCTGCCTTGTGGGTTAGTTTCTTGATATAGCAAAAAGTGATATATGATGCAGAAATTTACTTTATCAAATACCATGCATCATTTTGAATGTCAGTTGTCCTTGTTTGTTTGTTTTTTTTGTAAAGTGGATGGAAATATGTTCACTGCGTCCTTCTGAGTCATATAAGCCTGCTGAGTGCTTCAGCATAGTACTGCTCTACAAGCTTTATTTGATTTGATTAATATGGGAAGAATGATATACTAACATGATTAAAATGCCATGTTATTTTAATAATATTTTTATTCTGCTAAATAGCACCACATTTCGTGGATGGATTTATGACCTGGATAGAAGAAATAAAATTGATGCACAGGGTCTAAATAATTAGGTTAAAACCTTGTGTGCATATATGTTGATTTAAAAAGAAAAGAGCAAATCTAATGTTGATTATGGCTGTAGGATTCAGTGCAGTGGTTGCAATTTTAATATGGAAATAATAATAATAAAATGAAAAAGAAGAAGCAGAAGTAGAAGGAAAATAATTTATTACATTTAAAAGATGTCCGATAGACTGCAGTCGCACAGTTAAGAAATCACATCGCAATGAAATTCTTTTTTCCAGGCGTTTCCATTTTCACCACCAGATGGCATCATCGAGCCAAGTTGCCGTCACCGCCACCTGGATTCGCACAACGGAGCGGTGACGTCAGATGTCAACAGGACGCAAACTTCCACTGTCGCAGCCAATCAGCTTTAAGTCAGAGAGACTCTTGGAAAGATGGCGACGGTGAGGCACAGAGGAGTGAAAACTGGACGCTTTGCTGTTACTAAACACCGCAGATCCACATTTCGCTAGAACCACACGGCACCGGGTGTGGAAGTTAATCGGTCCACTCTTAAGTCTGAACCCGCCGTTTGGGCCCGTATGGTGACGCTGCGGGTCTGCGTGCTGTTGTTTTCGGTTACACTTGGACTGCACATTAGCTTTAAGTTGGAAAGGCAACGCTAGCCCGGGGCTAGCTGTGTAGCCTCCGTCGGCTGTTTGGAAGCTGTATAGCACCCTTAACCGGTGTCAACACTGGCTTGTATATACCTTATAATTTTTTTTTGTATTTCCGGTGCCGCTCATGAGTCACCTGGATTAAATATTCCACTTAAGGAGGAACAGGGGGCCACAGACTATTTGGCACTGCAGAGCCGAGGCGGAGTGAGTTTGCCGTCATGTATTTTCTAACCGGCTGGCCACGGAGGCTGCTTTGTCCGCTGAGGAGCGAAGAGGAGCCCTTCTACATCCAGCCCAGCTCCCAGCGCTTTTACTTCGCTCTGCTGTCAGAGACGCAGCTCAGCGTCTGGTTTAGTCGGGTGAGTTGAACCTCGGATCGGTCTTGAAATCAGCTGACAAAAACAGAAAACGCTAGCTAAGATGTTGGATCTGGTATCGTTTTCATTTCGAACGCATTGCAGCAGAGGGTGATAACCTGGCCGGCTGCCCTTCATGTCCGTAAATAAACACCGGAGGAAGCTGTGGTGTCCCCAGATTAGTAACTCAAACTACTCATTCTTTTTGTTAACCTTGATGTGTTGGCAGGTGGTTCCACGTATACACCTATCATACGGTAGGTGAACTCGTTACACATCATTACACGTGTATGAGTTGTCATTCATTACTTAAGTTATAACAGTAATTTTACAGATAAACTCAACCACAGTGGTTTGGTGTTTACCCGATAGACGATTTATAGCAGTTCAGTTTAAAGTTTCCCAAATGTTAGTAAACTGTGTATTTTGGTAGGTAGACTGGTACTTGTATAGTGCCTTTCTACTCAGTTGAGCATTCAAAGCACTTTCTTACTACAAGTGTTACACACATTCATACAGATGCCTACAAGCAGGGGACCGTGCCTTTGGTATCTTTAGAGGAGTCAGGGATCAGTCCATGGACCTTTAGACTGGTAGACCACCTATTCTACCACCTGAGCCAAGTACAGCTACCTGCGCTGTACTCATCAGTTTTACCCAGCAACATACAGGTCAAAGGTTAAGTTACTGCCAACAAAACATTTGTAATAGTGTTCAAAACAAGTACCTGCTCACTGAATGTGCTGGCATGTTTTGCTACCAGTAGCTTTCAGGAATTCAGGCAGTTACAAAATAAATGTCAGCAATTATCTCAGCACAATGCTTCGAGCGTGTTATTTTGGACGTCATGGCCACAAATCTATCACACGACAGGAACATTTCATAGTGACTTAAAAACCAATAATCAATGTTAATTCTGTCTATTTATAAACTCATTGGTGCGGTCCAATAAGTTTATAAAAATGACAACATACTGTGCTGCAGCTGGTTTCTTAACAAAACACCAAACTGTCGAGCACTGCAACATCTAAAACATCTGGCTTCATTGACTCCATTCAGTCCACTGAACCTGCTGGTTTATAGCCAAGGGAGCAGTGACTTTGAGGTGCGTGGTAACAACATAAACAGGGCTGACCAGAAGGCGATGCCAGTGATGTGACATTTAAAATGGAACTTGGAAGGGCGGACTGTAGAAATTAGTGGTAGGTCAGTAGCTTGTCAAACACGTGAATGCTTTATTGGCAATCTCTTCTTCCCAAGAAATGCAAATAGAAACATCAAGGACTTTCTTGAGAAGTTGTTGAAACAAGGATTAATTGAAGAAGTCTAACGCTGGAAGTAAAATCATGTTAATTCCCATTTTTCACACTTTTTCGAATCTAACTTTTAGAAAAAATGCAGTGAGTAGATGTGGTTTCTCTTTGACTGTTTCCAGGGAACTTCTCTGCCCGCTAAGTTCAGCTTTCAATACCATAGAAATGCGCGATGGGTCATGAATTGTTTGGTGTGCCTACATTTTAGTACACCTTCAGTGTCTTCATCAACATCATACGGACTATTTTGAAATTCGTCTCTGTTGGCCTTGTTTATTTGGAAGATTTTGGCCATTGTGACATGGAGAGGCAGCATGTGATTGATTTTTATAACCTGCACTTGGGTACACTGTTTATAACGGTCTGTGATACACACAGATGCACACACACGCACACACACACAGTCTGAATATTATTGAGTTGTGGCAACAATGCATCAGGGTTACAGTTAATTTCCCGAGACCTGCACAGGATGTGACCTCGTTTTGTTTCCCCTCTTTCTTAAGAGTTCTGAGCGCCTGCAAGTATTCATGGGGCATCCAGGAAAAGGAATGTCGATTGGAGGAACTTCTTCCTCTTGACATTTGCTGGTCACCCCTACTAAGTCCATTGTGTCCTTCAGCTTCTCTGTATAGCTCAGGGGTTATCAGATGGCTAACATCAAGCTACTGCAGGGCTACCAGAGGAAGGAATCATTTAGATTTTTAAGCAAAATAAGGAAGCAAAAGTTCACTGACTTTTATTTCCATACAGTTTAACTTGGATCCTTTTTGTTATTGTTAATGTTGTCAATATTGTGATAATGAATAAGCAATGAGTAAGGTCATTTTCCTTCATAGAAAGCAAATTTGAAGCCCCTTTAAAGTTTTTGGGAATAGCCAAAGGAAAAGTCAGCATTTTAATATGATTATTATTCAACCAAATAAATGGCACCAAAAATTTGGTTTAGTAGTTTCGTTCAGTCTCGCCGACTGGCTGACAGAAAGTACCAAAAGTAAAGACTAACCTCACTGTGATGTTTCCTTTCAAATCCAGTGTGTTGATGTAGAAAGACAAAAGTTAGTTATTGAGCTGCCAACTTGTCAGCGTGCTACTTCTATTTAACTAAGTTTTGCTTTTCCTAATGAGGAGATGGGTTTCTGTTTCCATCTGGTTCAGGTATCATTGGCATTAAATTTTAATTCTACGAAAGCGACACCATAGGGCAGGAATGGTAAAGCCTGTTGTCTCATTACAGTGAGCAGATACCAGCATTAAAGTTGCACAGCTGGAATTACATTGCTACTTTACTCGACCATAGCCAGTGTCCTGTTTTTACTGTAATACCCATCCTTGTTATATCGCACTGAAAACTGATTGGACAGCCTTACTTTAAAAGACTCTGGGATGCCATACATTCTTTGAAAAAATGATAATGGTGCTGATTGTGCATGTGGAAGGACAGGTTTAACCGAGTCAAGGGAGGTCACCAGAGTGAAGCCCACACATCAAAAAGCTCGATTACCACTTTCATTGGCAGTCATACTTTTGTAGTAAGCCTCAAGCTCCCATTATTGGTGATGCTCTGTGCTGTTATTGTTGACTGTTGAATTATACCATGCCAGATGCTTGATCTTAAGAAACCAAATCTTTACACGTTTTTTTTCCCCAACATTTCTCTTCAGCAGCTGTTTTAAAACTTGAAAGTGTATTGGTTGGAGATGCATGTTTTCTTTTTGAAGCTGCAGGCTAGTTCTTATTTTGCTGTAGAGAGAATAGGGTGAGGTAAACTCAGGGCGATAGCCTCAAGCATAAAGTTGTTGTTATAATTATACATGCAGATTTCATAGGCATGAATGTCATGTTAACTTAGGGCTTGCAGTGATTTCTCTGAACTGTTTTTTTGTTTTTCAGGGTGATTGTACAGCATAAATCTTTTAAAACACAAGAATTATGTGCAGAACTTCAACTTCATTTTGGAGTTTTTTTTAATCACACAGGGTTAAAAGTATGCTTACAGGCAGGAAACATTCCTTAGCAAGTTGCAGTTCGACCAGCTGCTTTTGGTAGCCATCATCAAGCTTCTGGGATCTTTCTGGCTGGATATTTGACCACTCCAGATGCAGACCATGGCTTTTAATCATAGTCCACCAATTGTTTATAAGGTCAACATTAAGGCTTTGGAAAGGCCAGTCCTGAAGTTTAATATTAGCCTTCTTTATCTATTCCAAAACCAGTTTTGATGTGTGTTTGGGATCATTGTCTTCCTGGAACAATGGAACATCCAACTGTGTCCAAAGTTCGACCGTCTAACTCTTGAGTTAAGGTGAAGTTGAAGAATTTAGAGATAGTCCTCCTTTGTTATGCCATTCACTTTGTGCAATGTACCAAGGGCAGGAAAACGGCCCCAGAGCATGATCTTACCACCACCATGGTTGATAGTTGGTATAGTGTCCTCAGGTTTGAAAGCTTCACCTTTCCTCCTCCTACCATAACTGTTGTCATTGTGTCTCGTCTGAACATAAAACTTTTCTTCAGAAGGCATTTGGCTCCTGAAGGCAAATTTAAGTCGAGCTTGAAGGTGTTGATGTTGGAGTAAGGGCTTCTTTCTTGGTCGACACCTTCTCAGTCCACATTGATGTAATCGTGCTTCACTATGGACAGTGATGCTGGTGTTCCAGCATTTTCCTGGTCATTGCAGGCTTGGTGGTTCCTGGATTGTTGCTCAGCATCCTAACCAATTGCCGCTCATCTGAGGGTGACAGTTTGGGTTAAGCTGTCCCCTTGGAAAAGTGGTGACACATTCAAGGAACTTGGACTTGCGTACATTTGATTGAAATATGTATTTGTCTAGAAATGGCTCCTCCCCAACTTACGTAAATCTCCAATTCTCCTTCTTAGGTCATCACTGAGTTCCTTGGGATTCCCCATTGTTCTAAGTCTTGGTCAGTCCAATGAGTGCTATCAAACACATCACTTTTATGCTGCCAAAGAGAAACCATCAGTTGCAGTGAATCACGATCACTAATGAGAATTTAATAGGCCTTGGCCTTGCCAATTTAAAAGACATTGTAGAACCTTGTGCACCCAGTTCTTGTTTTTTAAAGTCATTATAGATTTATGCTGTACAGTCATTCCATCCTGGAAAAAGAACAGTTCAAATAAGCCGTGAAACGCCACAAAAGTGCCATGACATCTATGCCCATCATGGCTGTATGAGAACTTCGCAACAGACCTGTAGTCTTTCCGTTTTGCATGATAGAAACAGAAGCCTGAACATGCTTTTGTTTTCTCAGTAAAAATATATTTTTCACAGTCCATGGGCCTCACTAGGTGGGAGGTTTTTGGCATCACTGAGGTATTATAGTCATCCCATTTTTGGAAAAGAATTTCAAATCAAATCTGTATTTCGTCTTTGCCAAATACCCACCATTTGAGGCAATAAATCATTCCCGACAAATCCCCTTCCAGCACATTGGCTGACAAATATCTTTATAGATTATCTCTGTCAATCACAACCAGCACTAGTAATAAAGCTGCTGTCATAATGTCACACTGACATTGTTTACTGGGCTGCAGCCTGAGATTTATTTTTTATTTTTTTGTAGATGGATGAGTTACTGGCAGCATTGGGTTTTTTTTAAGCATTTT
>VOQK01003668.1:0-10208 GCA_015052645.1 Benitochromis conjunctus | reverse complement strand
TGGCTTTTATCCTGTGAACGAGCAGGCCAGCCAAAGTCATCTGGAAGCCTGCACATGCCAATGAATAAATAAAGCCGTAATTAGTAAAGAAAACAGCGCCACCTGTTGGTGTCCCACCCCTGTGAACTCGGACCATTATAGGGAGCTGTGGGAAACACCTGAGCCTACAAAGGCTGTGTGTTAAAGAGCTGGCACACGCTCAGTACGTGCGTGGGCGTATCAGAGGAAGTTTTTTTTCATGTGGGCCACCCGTGTAACCATGTGTGTTTCAGGCCTTCCATTTGTAAAGAGGCTTACTGAGCATATGTGTTGGTATTGTGAGAGCGTGCATGTGTTTGTGTGTTCACTTGTGCTCGCTTGCGTATGTGAAGGGGTCCAACTGCATGTCCTGGGGCCCACCTGGCAGCATTGTGCAGATTCCGGGGCCTGAGCAGCTGGCCTGGGGTCTGGTGGGGGTGTTCGGTGCGGGAGCAGGAGCAGGAGAGGAGGTTTAAGAGGGGCGTGAGGAGGTCTTCCATGGCACTTCTCCCACCAGACCCAGGCAGTAGGAGGCAGATGGACAGGCCACAGTCACTGCCAGAGGGCCAGAGGGGCCACGGGGCCAAGGGACGGTGCCAGCCAAGCCCAACAGAGCTCACACACATGGAAAAAAAAAACATCAAGAAGACCCCTCTCAATAAACAAACAAATGTAAAAAAAAAACAGAACAAAATACATGTAAATAAATTATTACATGTAAATTGGAAGACATTAATTTATTAGTAGAACCACAACGATGAGCAAATTTGTGCTAAACTCAGGTGTTAGTTTTTAAATAGCTATATAAGCAAGGTACTAGATGATGATCACCATAGTTATTGCAGTCTATCCTAATAAAAAATACACCAAATGTGTCAGAAATTCAACCATTCATTGTTTTCAGAATTCCCTGTCTGGAGCTAAAACGGTCAATGAAAGCGATCATTTATGATTATTGACCATCAGAGAAAAGGTTGCTCTTGGGTTTTTCTATTCGTCTGCACTTCCTTTTAATGTTGCTCAAATGAGGCTAGGCTGCTGTTAAGCGTACACATGTCTGACACACACGGATGTTCATAAAGACGATTATGAAGTCTCTTTTAAACCTTCTGCAGCTGCTTCAACACATGCTAAAGCCAAAAACCAAGCCTAACCCGGCACAATGCAGACGACGGTTTTAAACATGGGGCCGGGTGATTTGAAAGGAGATCTTGTGTGAGTGTGTTTGTGTGGGACTGACACGGAGATTGTAGTGAACTTGTACTATAGGTTGATTCGGGTGGTGTGGGAGGTAGCCACCGGCTCTGGTAGTCCAGAGAGCCACAGATGCTCCACTGTTTGTGTGTTGACTCTCTGTAATTTGTTTGCTCTAATTTGTTTTGCCGTGCCAAGGGAGTTCCGATTTTAATTTTGCTCTGTGTGTGTTTACCCCTCTTTGTGGATCGCTGATCTGTTAAGCACAGAGCGAGGGAGAGACAGTCAGTGCGGAGGGTGGGCTGTTCGCAGAGCCAAATTAAAAAAGGAGCAGTGCAGATTGTTTTAAGCTCTGGCAGCCCCTTCAGGCCCAAAGGCCTCGCTCGCAGCCTGCACCTGCTCCGTCCCGGGGGAACTTGGTTCCTGATCCGTGGCCCTAGCTTCTCCTCCCCGGGCCCCTAGCCCAGCCGCCTCATCCCCTCCTCTTCTCTCCACTCTGACTTCTCGCTTTCTCTCTCTCTCTCTCTCTCTCGTTCTACCCCTGTCTTTTCCAATTCTTCCCCTCCAAAGAAACTCCTGATGCTCCTTTACTCTTTCCTCCTCCTCCTCCCCAGTGACTTCCCACTATCCCTTCACTCCTCAGTCCTGGCCTCTTCACCTCTTCTCTCCTCTCCACCACCTGCTCCTCTAGTCCTCTTTCTCATTCCTCCTTTCCATTTTCTTGCTCCTGGTTACTTCCTCTTCGCCCTGGCTCAACTCTCTCTTTTCACCTAATGATCTTTTTTCTTTCTCCTCCTGCTCCTCTCCTCTCGTCTTGCCTACAGAGTCCTGGCACACTCTTAATCAGCCCCCCTTGCACATGAGTGATTGCGGCTGGTTTAGCATGATTGAAAACACACCACCACACGCACGATATGCAGTCAGGGATACGACAGCCTCACACATTAATGCACAGTCAATAAAGCTGCATCATGACTTCGGCCCCTTTCCGTTAAGCCGAGATGCACAAGGAAGCAGAGTGAACACGAAACCAGGGCCTAGTTAAAATTGTCACAGCTAGTCTTTATTGAAATCATCCAGTCACTCCAGTTTGTATGACAGCCACAGGTAGTTTGATCAGTCAGTCTGCTCTACATACAGTATGGTACACTTTGTCACACATACAATATTTACATTACACCAGCAGCAAACGCTATGACGTGGTTCCAATAACAAGACATCTAGTTTTAATATGGCTTGATTAATGCTGTCCAACTGTACTGTAATATCACGCCCAGGCTGGATGAGGCGACTGAGAGGCACTCAACCAAGGCTGGTGCGGATCAGGTCGGAATGCAAACCGCAGGACGACATGATGTAAGAAGGTTGTTTCTACAACCTGAGTCTGTCCATCAGTAACCGACCTACCCAGAATTGTTCCTCCAAAACAATAAAAAAAAAAACAACCAAAAAACAAAGTCATCTCCTCAGATGATACACCGACATGCAGACAGTTTTGGTTTTCCCTGACCAGATTTTGAGATATCCACTTTTACTTCAGTACGATGGAAATGAATGGATTTTCATCCTTATTTAAAGTGAACTACTGCACTCCCTTCCACTTCAGATTTTTTAAAAAATAAACCGTATTTATCTTTTACAGTGCCGCCCTCAGTTCTGCCTCTGTCCGAAACAAGCTCTTTTATTCCTTATACATTAAAAACGAATTTCTTCTGATTGGGTGCCTCTCACAAACAACAGGTTTGAACAGCTGGTGGGTCGGCTTCTGTTCCCACTGCCAAAGCTATTAGGGATAACCCCTCATTGATTGCAGTGAGAGCCAAGAGTGGAAAAAAATGCCTAAAACGGCGCATTAAGAGCAGTCTGAACCCTGAGCTTTTGGCTCACAGAGATTACCTACATAAACTCATTATTAGAATGGTGGACATGTTTAATATTAATCCAGCAAGCTAACGGTATATAATATATATATATACACTTGCTCATCACAGAGATTTGGAGCATTGTTGGTCATTTGGCGTTCCTGGCTGTCTGTTTAACAACAATACTCACTCAAATTTATCAGTGGTTTGGTCTCCAACTTCAGAAGGAGATTTTAGCTCTTTACTTGCTAAATAAGCTCAATTATGATCACCAGCAAGTTGCCGTCATTATTAGTGTCATATGGTGCTAAGCAGTTTGTCTAGAGCTAAAAAGCTGCCAGCTGCTTCTGAGAATGACACTAATGAGAGCAGTGAGACTTAACAAAAAGCAGTTAAGTTTCAGCCTGCGCAACCAAAACAATCACCAGAGAGATGCTGTGCCTCTTTGTAGATCTGAGGGAAAAATGCAACACGACCCTGTTCACATTAGAAAAATAAATTGATCCTTTTTTTAAAAAAGAAAATGGAAAGAAAAAAAAAAAAAGAAGTTACTAACAGCTTTAAATAATTCTGCAGAAACATCCCTGATAGTTGCTCAAAAAAGGCTCTCATTTTTTTTGGGTGGCATAGGTAAAATATGTTCAAAAACCTTTCGAAAACACGCAAAACTCAAAGGTCATCTTGTTAGCTTTAATATTTAACATTAACAGAAGATTAATTTGAATGATTTACAAGTCAGTTGATTTTTGTGACAGACTTCTGAAGGCTGGGTTCATACTCCAAGCCACTGCGCAAAAATTCTGGTTTAATCCTCAGACCAGTTTGTTTGGCACTTGTTTTTTTGCATTCCTCTCTTAGCCAGTATCAGAAACACTGAAGATTTGTAAGGAACAGCGTCCCATGCATCGTACTTTTTCACGGGATGGACAAGAGGCCGAAAAACTCTGCGTTTACCATTTCACTTTTAAGCTGATGCGCAGCAGAGGCCGGCTAATTAGAGAGGAGGAAGACAAAGATCGTGGCTTTTTGTTGTACACTAGCTCCTAGCTTCATACAGAGGGGTGGAGGCAGTGTTGGATTCTGATGTTCACTGAATAAAAAGCTGTGCATTTCAGGGCTGCATATTAAAGGAAATTGAAAAATAGGAAGCAGATTCCTGTGATTTGTGCTTTTGTGAAGAAACACGAGTGGCATTTAAGCAAATAAATCTGGTTTGGGTCTTTTTTGACAGCACATGATTGTAACCTATGAAACCTGTTCACACTGTAAGATTCTAGGCTAATAAGTGTTTAAGTTAACCATCTCATATTTTGTTCCTTTACATAGAAACTAATGAATCTGACCATCTATCCAGCAAATTGAATTAAGATGTTTTAATTTTTACAGGAACTAAAATGAAACTCCATTAATCTCGAGGAGTGAAATAAGAAAAGAGACCGCTCCAAGCCTGGAGAATTCAAAACAAAACTATCTGCACGGTTTAGTGCCACTCGTGAGGAGAAGAAAACCAAAAAAAACAGTTTATAATCAGGGTTTGTAGACCCTTTAATGCAAGTCACACTTACTTTTTATGTACCATAGTCAGTTTTTAAAGCCATCACATTTCCATTATGAGCACTTCCAGCGAGCTTAACGTGACAGACAAAAACGAACGCTTCCCCGGCCCAGACACTTTGGTCCACATTTTAATCAAGATTTTCCACCGAGCTATAGTCGCTTCCTTTTCATTTGGTATTCTGACTCAGTCCGGTCTGCAAACACTTTATCGGCTGCTTCACTGATGACATTCACACCTGGTAACATTCGCATACACGCAGCCGACATGATCAGCACAGTCCGCTGCAGCCTGATCTTTATCGCAACGCTCAGCGTCATTCAGTCTCCATTCTCTGCCTTCGCAGCCGACTCCTCCGACTGAAATGAGGTGAAAATTTATTTCCACTAGTGCAAATTAAGATCTCTCTTTGAGAGCAATAAGAAAAAGAAATTAATATATACATATATTTAATGTTAACAAAAAATAAATTACTGTAGAAAGAATAATATCAAGTGGCACTGATAATAAATTATATCACAACAAAAAACTGTCGCAGAGGAGTTTCACCCATTTGTTTTAATGCTCTGAGTGCTGAGGGTGATTAGTTGCAGTATGCACTCTCTCTCTCACACACGCGCACACACACACACACACGCACGCACATGTCACGTATGAATGGGAGATTTAGCAAAGAAGTGGAAATTTCTTGTGTTAAATGTGCTGCAGGTCCTTAGGCTGGAGTGACCTTGATGTTGAAGGCAACAGGCGGACTGCTGACTCCATCTAATGGTCAAATACAAGAACTGCAGCTCTCCGATAAGACGTTTGGAAGAAACTACAAAAAAAACAACTTCAAGTTCAACAATAACAAAGTGCAGGCAGATAATTACTTACTGGGCAGAAAATAGGATGATAACTTGCAGAAGAAACAGGCACAAATCTTACCTCCTGATTTCTGTTTAACAGGCCTATACAGTAAGTGTATCTGGGGTTTTAGACAGAATGATTGAATTCTTTTTTTTTTTCCCCCCCCACACACAGAAGCATGAGGGAGCATGAGGAAAATGACTTTAGGGTCAACTTAATGCACGGACTGATGCTCAATGTCATCTGTGTTTACTCCTCAGCACACGGATGGCTAACAGCAGAGACATGGCAGCTGTTCCTTTTTCAATCTCCACCTGTTTCAATGGTTTTGTGCGTTATGACACACGGCAGAGTGGTGATTAGTTGCATCATTTCATAGCAAGTGAAGTGCCACCTGTCATGTCTGTAGCACTCTTCTGTCGCCAACACGCTCTTCATGAGATGGGTCCTTTGTGTGCTAACCTTTCGCGCTAGCTTCTGCATCTTAGGATGAGACAAATAAGGCAAAGAGGAACTGTCACAGGGACAGTTCTGACGTTACGGGAGGGAACTGACTGTACAGTTGCATGTTTTGTAAGGTTCATTTTGCATCGTCTGCATACAAACGCCCAGTCTGCCCATTAGGAAGTTGTAACATGCTGGGCATTGCAGGCGGAGGAGCTGGAATAGTTCTTTCAGCTGTGTGCGAGCTGTTGCTTGGACACATCGTTCCAGACAGATTTATTAAAGCAAAACCACACAGCAGCCTGTAGCACCGACTGTTCCAGCCGTTGGTCAGTCTCAGTCTGCCAAGGTCAAACTTCCAGGTCTGGCATTGACTCCTCTTTAAACTGAGCATCATTGTCAGATCCCGTGCCCACGTCCGAATCAAATAGCGAGCGGTCAGAGTCGGGCGAATGTGTGTGCGTGCGTCCAGCCGAGTGGCTGCTGCCATCGCTGTCATCCAGCGTGTCAGTCCTGGAGAAGAGGCCAAAGTCCAGCAGGCCCGTAGGGGTCCCTCCGCTGCTGCTCTCGCTATCTCCGTCGTAGTAAAAATCCTCCACCTCAACAAACCACTCGGGCCAGAACCTCCTCCGCATCCGCTCGCAGAACATGGCCAAGTTGATCAGCTCTCCTGTGGAGACATGTAAATCTTTTTGAAGACAGAGCGGAAACCAGCAGGTGGTATCACAGGTGTTTATTGCCTTTGTAGGTCTTTTTTTGGGGTCCGGTTTTGTTCCTACAATCACCTTGATCACAAATTATGGATTAAAACACAGAATCAAGCTCTGATGCTGTTCTCTGAAAAGATCAAAAGGCTTCAGTGTTTCCTGAGCAAGATGTTAAAGCTGCTCTCAGAGCTCGTGTAAGCAGCAGTGCACTGCAGCAGAACAGCACTGCCATCTAGTGGATTACACAGAAAACTACAGCAGCGAAAACATCTCACAAGTATGCTTAAATACTGCGAGGACAAGGTAATATATCAAACTCGTGATAAAAACCAGCATGTACGTGTTCATTTGCAATTACTGAAAAGATCATCTGACCTTTGATAAGTTGCTCAGGTCGTGTTCCAGGTAAAGTCCACATGGCTTGAGCTAGATGCCCAAACACTGTAGCATCTAATGTTGACATCTTAGAGCCCATGAAGTATTTCTTATCTCCTGCAAGACAGAAAACAAACAGCAACGTCAAGCAACGATACAGGAAATATACCCGAACCTCCACAGCACTGTGCAGCTAAACATGCTAATGCTGGTTAAATTAAAACTATTAGGAACGTTAATAAGTAACAGTAAAGCAACAAGTTGGCCAGCTGATACTGTCCCTGTTCACCAGTACTGGCACGTTGGCAAATAGGAATCCATGTCAGTGGCTGTTATTATTCTGCTGTGACATGTTGACAACAAATTAGTTTTTTCAATGATGATTTACCTGGTGCAAATCAATAACAGAAACAAAATAACCAAACACACACACACACACGCACACACAGTAGACATGAAAAACCAAATTGAAGTACTCCTTTGTCAACTCTGCAACTCATTCCGTGTGTGTTATTAAAAGGTTTTTTTTACACATGATTTTCATTCCACTTCATTGGCAGGTGTTCATAAACCAACAGTTTTCGCTTTACTTGCACTAACTCTTCATACACTGCCTTTAGCTGACTTTTTGAGATGTTCATCATTAAAACCTTTGCACACTGAGTGCGCTGAGAAAAAAACAACGAAATATTCCGAATTCTTGGGCTATGAGCTGGTCGTGTAATATTTACACATATAGGATGTCAGTGGGGCAGTTTGACCTCTTGTTGTCAGAGTCCGTTTCAAAGAGCCGGAGCAGTGTCTAGCTGTGCACCCGAGATAAAATAGTATTGATTTACTTTTTCCATATCCATCTTAACGTATGAAATATCAGTACGAATTCTATGCATCTGATGTGTGAAGGGCTTTACTTTAAGCTTACAATACAAAATTATTTAACACTAGCACTAAATCTTAGTTCGTGGTTGCTTTTGGATAGTTTTTTTCCACCTAAACACATTTCACAGAGCACATTTTGATCCAAACTGCTGCAGAGAGAGAGTACTAACGGGGACTAGAAAGAGACAGGATATTTCTCCCATATTGCCTTCTCTTCATCGGCTCCTTGTTAAATCCACAAACCTCCTCACATACAAGGTCTTGACACCCTCGATTCTTTTAAGATTAGGCTTACAGCATTCCTTTGTGATAAAGCTTATAGTCCTCCCCTAGTTACACTTCTATAGGCCTGGGCTTCAGACTTCCCATGATGCACTTGCTGTTTCTTCTTCATTCACCTCCTACCTTTAAACTCTGTATGTTTATACACCACTCTGCATTTAGCCATCAGTTATTATTAATCTCTGCCTCTCTTCCACAGTGTCTCTTTTGTCTTGTCTCCCTCCCGTCACCCCCAACATGTCACAGCAGATGGCCGCTCCTCCCTGAGCCTGGTTCTGCTGGATGTTTTTTTCCCTGTTTTTCTTTCCCACTCTCGCCAAGTGCTTGCTCTTAAGGGGTTGTCTGATTGTTGGGGTTTTCTCTTTATTACTGTGGGGTCTTTACCTTAATATAAAATGCCTTGAAAACTTTTCTTTGTGATTTAGTGCTATATAAATAAAACTGAACTGAATTTATTTTTACTTTTGTTTTTAAATTTGTTCAATTTATTCATACATTTTTCAAATAAGTGGAAATACTCTGCAATCTTTGAGTACCCCAGGCAGCCGCTGAGATCTCTCCCGGTTGGAAATCCCTGCTCTTATACACATCATCATCAATGCTGAGCTCCATTAGAGATGTTTTTAATGTAACCTGTAAACACTTACAGTAATCAGGGGGGAGACCAAATCACTACAGAAGGCCGGTTAATGAAAGGTTGCTAAGTATTTGTGTGCTTTCCTTGCCCTTCAGAGAGCAAACTTCAAAGTAAACTCATTTCATTTTGAAGTTGGGAAATCAGCTCTTCTAGTTAAAATGCCAGATTTTAGATGAACACTTCTGGTACTTGTGTGTAACAAACATTAAAAGAGGGAAGCCAGATGGTTGTGGAGTGTACTAATGCTTTCACTTGGGAATGACTTTTCCATTTTATACAAGCGGTTGTTCGCTGTAATGACACAAACAGATCGATGCAAAGCACTTTTCTAAACACACTTATATTGTATCCCTCCAGCTAACATCCAGAGCTTTCCCTGTTTTCATTCAGTACTGTCTCTACCTCAATAAAATCCAAGTGCAAAGACGTAGATAAATGGTATTTTGTTCCGATAAATATAAATCAATTAAGAGGAGCTTCTGAATATTTTGAGAAATATCAGTTCACAGTAACAAATGTATGCATTTTCATTACAGCCAATGGAAAAAAAGAAATATCACCAGCTCCGTTATCAGCATTAGCGTATCCCTCTATAAACATGGTCCTGATGAGGCTAGTCCTAGTTCTACTGGACAGGCCTTAAGGCATGCCGCTCGTTCCATACCCAGTAGAGTGGCCAGTGTCCTCATGTCCTTCTCCATCAGTGTGTAGACCTCCTCCTTGGAGAAGCGTCCGATACCGTGGCCGTACATCTCCCTCCGCACCATGCCGCCATTCAGGTGGCTCAGCATCCACTTCAGCGTGTCACTCAGAGGCCCACTCATTGCCAGCAGCTTCTGTGTTTCCTCCAGGTTATCCACCCACTGGCAGTAGGCTATTGTCCTAAAGGAAAACACAATGTAGACAACACTGTGTTACGATTACACAGGCTGGCAAAAAGCTACTTCTCTAACTCAAAAGTGAGCCTCAGCTACACCTACAGTCTGTCAGAGTCTTACGTTCCTCCTGTACTTTCTTAGGTCAAGATCAAAAAGTTCTCCAAATGTTGGTCTAAAACCATCGTGGTCTTTTCAAAAAAGAACAAGCTGCATTTGAAACAGAGACTTTGAACCATCAGTTCATTTGTATCATTTATAGTTGAACACACAAAATGGTTTCTACACTGCCAAAAAACCTTATCCCACTCAGCATACAATCCCTGTACCGCAATCATGCCAGATGGTATAACACCATCAACATTAGCATTTACATTCCACACATATTTAAACATAAAATGATCACATACAAAAGGTTAGGGGTACAACAGTTCTCCAAAAATGTTTTGGCTCATATTGCTGTTAAAGGGGATAAATAAAGCAAAAACAAGGAAAAACAGCTTTAATGCCTTAATGTTTAAATCTTTAGTG
>VOQK01003665.1:41686-54658 GCA_015052645.1 Benitochromis conjunctus | reverse complement strand
GCTGTATCTACAACGCTCTCTACCCAACGATTTTAAGGTTTATCGTTTAAAAACGAATTGGCGTTAATATGGTAATGACTGATTACAAATACTGGTGGTACACAGCTCATACAAACACTTCTGCATAACTTAGAAATATTACTTAGTCCTTCGGATATACAGGAAGATAAGATGAGGAAAGAAGTAACTAAGTAGATATATGGTGCAATGAATAGTGAAAGGACGCCATGTAGAGCCGTTTGCAGTTTGGCGCACTGACGCTAGAGGGCAGCATCTCATCGTGATGGGGCGCCTGCGCGTTTATTCGCTGTACTTATGGAGATGAGCGAGCTTCATTATGCCTGTGACCAACCTTTGGGTCACCAGAACGACCGCTGCGACACATTATAAGGACAAGTCTTTTGCGTTCATTAATCTGTAATCGAGTTAATCAAAATATCTGATAAATAATTTACAAGTGAGGCAATAGTTGTGCAAGGAAGCCCCCCTCCCCCTTTTATAATAATAATAAAAGCGCTCTGTTACGACATCATAACAAATGAGGGAACGTTGTTCGAGATTTGGGTTGATTTTGGAAGATGTTTGCGATTCAGCAGTAGCAGTGACATATTATCTATACAAAAGTCATATCCACGCTTCCTCAAACATTTAGAAACGATCGGCAACCTAAAAAACACAAAAAGAAACAAAGAAAATAAATAAATAAAAGCCCGTCCCCTGCAGGGTGTATGCAGGACCCTCCACACTGAAAGCCTGTGTGGGCAGTGGGGTGCTGACCATGGTGCTGATCTGGAAATGGCAGCTAGCGCGAATTTCTTGCGTGCGTGTGGGGGGGCGCTACCCCCACGCGTATTAGGAAGGAAATACGCTTTAGATAGAAAGCGTGTGACTCGATATTTTGAATATTCCCGCTTGTGCTAATAAGGTCTGACAGTGACGTCGAAGACACAGACCCCAGCCCCCCCCCATCTTTCGCTACAGGACTCGGCTTCTCCCCGTTTCCCCGCCACGCACCCGTCCCCAGTTGCTACAGCCCACCGATGCTGACACACACTCCTCCGGGCGGCGAGCACAGGGGCGTGAGCACAGGGGCTTTTGAGTGACACATGCTGCAGTAGTCTCCCGCTGTATGGCCGTGGATTAGCTATATGCTAATTTCGACAGGAGAAGGGAGCCAGCGGAGTCTGAACAGGCTCCTTTGCAGCCATGGCTGAAGGTGGAGAAGGAGAGGATGAGATCCAATTCCTCAGAACTGTAAGTACATTACTTGTAAGCGCTGCTCTGATGGCTGTGGGGATACGTGTAGCTCTCTCTTTCATTGCGCGTGTGAGTGTGTGTGTGAGAGAGATTACTGCTGTCGATTGGCTGCCACTTTGCTTTACTGACAGATGTTATTCTGTCAGTGTAGCTTTCGATAACCCTCTCCCTTCTCTGCACATCTCACAGGCGTTGACAGTGCCCTATTGTTTTGCGCATCGTTCACTGACAGCTATTGTGTTTCGTACAATCTCTGCCTTTAAGAAGTTCACAGCGGTATCTCCCCCCCTTCTGCCTACAAACTTACCTGTTATCATTGTGTGGTAACAATTTGGCACTTCGAGCTCTGCCATCCAACTTAAAATGGTTCACTGAATCAAGAGGATTCATTGTTCTGTCAGCGTCAATTGAATTGTTTTGGAAGAGAAAAAAAATGGACCTCTGAACCAGTGTGCTGTATAATGCACTAACCATGGTAGCCTGGCAGCGTACACTGCCTGTCCAGACAATCGCTCCAGGGTTCCTGTGCAGCAGCAAAGGTCTATGCAAATGAACTAAGAAGGAGAATCTTCGCAATAATCACAGTCTTACTGCAGCCAAGCTAGATTACCAACACTGTCTTATTTGTCAGAGACAAAGCTAACATAAACAGACAGCACTGTATGCTCATTAAATAGTGTATGATTAGGATTAAACAGGCTGAAGACTATTTTCTCTCCTTGGCTCTAGCTCCGCACTACAGTGGAAATATTTGCCACTTAGTGGAAATGGATTTCTCTAGCTGAGGATGGGTCTTTAAGCTCGTAAATATCTAGCTGTGGTCGGACTGAGAGGAACGCTTTCTACTGCTGACAATGATAGATCTTGACACGACCTGCTCAGCCATGAAAAAACACACCGAGTGGCATATCATACCCGAAAAATTACACGCTAGTCTTGGATAAGATGAAGGAGCGCAGCACCTGGAGGTCTTCCAGATAGACCCAGAGACAGTAGGAGGTGTTCGGTTGCACACATCACCGGCGCTGCTGCTTGTGGTTTCCCTTTATTAAGCTGCTTACAGATGCACAACCTGCTGTACTTGGAGGCGCACACAGTAGCGACGTTGTTGTTGTGTTATGCAGATTACAGCCTTTTTAAAAAAAGACTTGAACAGAGGCGTTTAAATTACATCTTAATTAGTGATAAGATATTTTACTGACGGTGTCAACAGCAGCGTCAGATAATTAGAGGCCGTCCAGCTTTAAAACATGACTTTAGAGGCATGAGCAACACTGGAAACCACAATGCAAGAATGCCCCTTCTGTTTCACTCAGAAATAAGCTTATACCCCCCGCTCATTTGCCCTGCAGCCCCCCAACCTTTAGCCACAGCACATAGAGGTCACCACATCAGCATGTCTACCACTTCAAAATAGAGCTGACATTTCAGCACCGTTTCTTCTCTTTTCCGGCCTTGAATTTAAATGCCACAAATCCAGAGTTAAGATTTTTAAAGTCCACCTCAGGTGAGAGTTTGGGAATTTGTGGGGTTTTTCCTTGCTTGGCTCTTTGTCCAATAGAAAATGCGCTTTTTTTTGTTTGTTTTAGCCGCTTGTTGCGTCCGTCCACACGGGGAAGCGTCTGGCAGAATGGACGGTGTCAGGATGGCGGGCGCATGCTTGGTGCTCATGAGTGTAAAAGTGTGAGTCTGTGCGTTTTGAATGCAAATGCGGAGCTGTAGCTCTGTGGTGCAGTCAGGCTGCACCAGACGTGCCACAGCAGAGCACAGTGCAGAAATTATTCATCAGTCCAAGTAAGGCACAGCTGAACCGCTTGGTGTAGAGGAGCAGAACAGATACGCGCGCAATGAGGATGCACGAGCAATGAAAGCAGTCCTGCAGAAACAAATGCACAGTTGGATGCACATATGCCTATCCAAAACATCTCACACACACATACACACACAGGGTGACTATTCTTGCCTTTGCACCGATGTCACTTAGTATAAGCGCAGATATGCTGAGGCTATATTTCTTCCTTGCGTTGAAATGTTGACTGTTATTTGAGACGGGGAGCTTGATAAAGCAGTTCGCAAACTGCCTTTTCTCTAACAACACAAAGTAATTTCCCTGGAGTGGTAGCAGAAATTACCCCTGCCGGACTGCTCCCTATAAACCCAACACAGTGGGAGGAAATAAAAGGAAGAGAGGGAAAGAGCAGGGATATCTCAGCCACGGGTAATTTGATGTTACAGGAAGAGGAACGGTGCTGATTGTGAGCCAGGAGACTCAGACAAAAGCTTCCCCCACAAACTGCTGTTTAATGTCCAAGGGTGTGAGGGGCTGTGCAGAGACTTTAATAAGTCTGCATATTCCACAGGCATTATATTTGCTCTGTTTGCAAATGCCCTCAAATGCACCGGCTCCATCAGCAGTGGCTTTGTAATGGGCCCTATAGTGAAAAAATATCAGCTTATGGTCACATTGCTCAGGCTGCTCATTATACAAGGGTCGTTTTTTAAATGAATTGCTTGCCTGCTCTCTGTGTGTTGTGTCATTAGAGGGGGGAAAAAAGCAGGGGGGCTTAAGAAACTTTCGGTCCTGATGCTCGCCGCTCTTCTCGCTTTAATTCTCCAAAACTATCCTGACAAGAAGGTCTGTTAGCCACACACGAGGGCACGTGTACAGCTTCGCTGATGGAAGTATCCCTGCTAGGCTAATATCAAATTCTGGGGATCCATTAGCAGTTTGAGTAGGAGTAGCGACTTTGAAAAGGCCAGACCTGAGCTGTGACTAATGCGCTGTGGCAGCGCTCGGCTTGTTTATGTGAAGGCTAGGCCTCACTTTGCATCCAGGCGATGACTGCCAGTGCAGCAGCACGAAGAAGCAAAGCAATGAGCCTAAACAAGCGGCCCCAGAGAGACAAAAAAGAAAGTAGTCTGTAATCTCAGTAAAACACTACTTTTAAGTGTGCCGTGCGCCAGTGGCCTCGGTGCCAGAGGTCACTCCTCCCGCGTGTCTCCTTTCTGTTCATTTGCCGCTGTTGCTCTTTTCTCCTCCGTGTTCCTCTTCAGCTCCTTTCCCCGGGGTTGAACTTTCATTTCCCTCTAATCGCACAGTTGCAAACAACTGCGGCTGTGCACGTTATTAGCACATGAGCCGGGCTACATATCTTTCCTGGAGGATGTCAGCTGCAATTTGAGATAGTGGCGACAGGAGTCCTGTGAGGGTGAAGGAGCCTCACGTTGATCCAGAGGCAACCAAAGGTGCCCTTGATCTGCAGTCAGAAACTTTTAAAAGTTCACGAGACCATCTTTACTTATAGCTGGCTCCTGCCAACCATTCATCATTCATATATGCATACTGGGGTGCTTGTTTGTGCAGGGTTTGAGTGCCACAAGTACAGCAGGTTCGCACTGTCACTCACTTGCTCTGTGCGTAATTATTAGAGATGACCATGAAATTATTCCACGGACGGGAAGTTCGGTTCAGCACAACGCCGCATTCTGTGTGACACTAAGGAGACGAGCTTTAATGCTATTATGATGAGGGCTTCTGTCATTTCACGGTTGAATTAAAAACGTAATAGCTCACTTTTGTTAGTGAGCGAAAGGCATTTCGAGCATAATGGTGCAGATTCCGAGCGCAGGGAAAATACTTTGTAAGGAAATTTTGAAAAAAATGTCTTCGTTTGTTGGTCCCCATCGTATTGCCTTACCGGTGTTTGTGGTTTGTGTTTTTGACAGCTGTTCAAAGCAGAGAACTGATGTTTTGTGTGAAAACTTGCCTTTCCACGTTTGCGTACTTAATTCTTATTTCTGGCCTGCTCGTTTGGCGCGCGTGACATCAAAAGCATGTGATGCATTATATATATTACTGCTCAAATACGCACACCTTTCCTTGCCGCACGTGAACATGTAGCCTCAATCACACTCCCTCTCATAAAAAAAACTCAACTTGCAGAGCGATAAGTTGGCGTGAGGTTAAGAGTGTAATTGTTGTTCAGCAGGAGGCTGTTTCTCTGTGTTGCGTGATGAAGATGGACAGATCAGATAGGCCTGCGATGTAGAGGGAATTAAGCCAGAGGGCCTGCCCAGAGACAACACAGTGTAAAGCTGCTGTAATGAGCTATTGATTGTGCCACCAAATGAAGAAATTTCCTCAGCAATGTCAGTGGTGTGCGGTAAGCAGGCCTGATTGATCTGGCGTTTCGGATATTGAATATTTAATAAGGCAGTGTAGAATCTGTATTGTGACTGCTGGAAAACATCAGAGGGAAAAAGGATGAAATTCAATATGCTTGAAGATTTTTTTTTAAATATAATTAAATTAGGAAAGGATGTGAAAAGTGATCTGTGTTATCTCTCGACTTTCTTGCTTTCTTTCTTATTGGAACTAACATACATAATAAAATTCACTTTAGGGTTTTTATCACTTTCCTTTCACATGTTTGTTTAAGCCATATTTACAGACTTTGTGTAAAACAAACACATTTTCATTTAAATCCACACTAACTTACCCTTTATTCCCCCGAACGGTGCTTTCCCAACACAGTTCACTTTATTCAGAAACAAAATGATTTTCTTTCTTATCTTTACAGCATAGATGTATTTGAGTGACAGCTCAACAATCGACTGGAATTAGACAGCAAAAGCCTTAAACAGCCATAAGTCAAAGGAAGCATAAGCCTCATAGGTTCCACCTCCTCCAGCCACTGTTAGCCTGTTGGTTGCTGTTGCCTCCTCCATCATTACCAGGGCCGTCTCCCATCTCTCTCTGGGCTTCTCTTTGCTGCTGCTTCTTGGCAGTTAATGTTGGCTCGCACACTCAAGCATATTCTGTGTTTCAGAATATGCTTTACTCTAGAAAGCTGTACCTATCTATTAGTCATTGATTGTAGAAAATCTGTGATACAGATTTCTGCTTGTGAAGCAGTTCTTGGCTTTTCCTCTTAAGTACTTTTTTTCCCCTGAACTGTTTTGTCTCAGAGCAGTATATAGCAGGTTTCTGTTCAGGGTTAAATAAAAACTGAAATCTATAGAGCCCCACTGGTGACTCTGGTGATCACAGTTTTATTAGTGTGTAGCAGAAACTGCAGTTCATTTAATAGGTCAATAAAACAGGTCAGTCTCCATAAGTAATGTGAAAATGCCCAAATTAAAGCAGAAATAGAGATATTTACACCATGATATAAAAAATTTGTTTTGCTCTATTATAGCTATTTTCATAAAAACTACACAGTGGATGACTTGGTATATAGAGTCCTGTGAAAATGTAAGTGCACCCTGTGATTCAGTAGTTTGTAGAATCACCTTTAACAGCAATAACTTGAAGTAATCATTTTGTGTATGACATTTTCAGTCACTGTGGAGGAATTGGCCTGCTCGTCTTTACAGCATTGCTTCAGTTTATTGAAGTTTGCAGGCATTCTTTCATGCACAGCTCTCTTAAGGGCCTGCCATAGCATTTCAGTCCTGTTAAGATCTGAACTTTAAGTGAAAAAAGAAAAGGGTCTAAGTGTTGTAATAGCCCAGTCATCCTGTTTGAGTCTGATTTGCTGGTGTTCTTGGGATCATTGCATTGCCCCTTTTAGGCCAAGCTTTAGCTGTTGGACAGATGGCGTCAGATTCGACTCTAGAATACTTTGGTATACAGCAGAGTTCATGTTGAATCAATGACTGCAAGGTGCCCAGATCCTCTGGTTGCAAAACAAGCCTAACTCATCACCCCTCCATCACTGTGCTGATAGTTGATACGTGCTGATATGCTGAAAAGATATTGTTCCAGAAGTCTTGTGATTTGTTCAGATGCATTTTTGCAAACTGTGCTATCATGTTCTTTTTAGAGAGAAAAGCCTTTCTCCTGGCAACACTTACAAACAAGCCATACATGTTCAGTCTTTTTCTAGTTGTACTGGAACTTTAGCATTTAATATGCTAAGTAGATGTTTTTTACAGTTTCTCTGCAAAAAAGCATTGCACGGTCTGAACTTGGGGTGAATTTGCTGGGACGTCTACTCCTGGGAAAATAGTGTCATTCTGTTAACACGCCTGACTGCTCCAAACCAACAACCAACTCCTGAAACCTTTGGTTTTATATAGATGCTCACACTTAATAAGTAAGTAAGTCAAATTTATTTATATAGCGCTTTTCACAGATAAAAATCACAAAGTGCTTCACAATAAAGAGAATAAAAATGGAAATACAACAAGTAACAATGTAAAGCAGTAAAATACAACATAAAAACAACAAATTAATTAAAAGCTTTCCTATATAAAAATGTCTTCAGCTGCTTTTTAAAAGAATCAGTGGAGTCAGTACAGCGTAGAAACAGTGGGAGAGAATTCCACAACCTTGGTGCCACTGCCTGAAAAGCCCGATCACCACGAGTTTTAAATCGAGTGCGTGGGGCCACCAGTAGTTTCTGACCTGATGACCTTAGAGCTCGGGCAGATGAATGGGGTATCAGCAGGTCAGATATGTACTTAATGATCAACAAAGTGTATTTGATTAGCAGCACTTGGCTGCTGCTGCTTACCCTCCTTATTCCCATGGAAGCATTAACAGTGCACTTAGCTTTTCAGAGAATTGCATAGAACCGTGTGAAAACGTTCTTTTTCTATGGCAAGGCTGTTTCCTTCTTCCTTTAGTCTTCATGTTAAGCTAAATCTACTGTTTAGCTAAATATTTAACAGGCATGATACTGGAAGCTACTTTCTCACTTAAATCTTGGCAAGAAAGGAAATACAAGTTTGAAAAGCACTGCTTGTATTGGTCCTTTAGTGTCTCATTCACTTCATAATTTTAGATGTCTTACAGTAGCACGGTGTGCTGTGTGAGTTATATCGTTCTGCAAAGAGTTTGCTGCCTTTTTATTTAAAGTGTTTTGAAAAAAAAAAAATCGTCTTCCCAGTTCTAATTAGCCGCAGGAATAACACCAAATCCACCCAGTGAGAAAACCTTTGGCTCATTTAAAGTGTTTGCCAAACAAGACAGATGTTCGTCTGAATCTGTAGCCATGAACACAGTGCAGTATTCACTGAAGATTTATACATCAGGTGCATTGCTTATGGAGAAAAAAGATTAAAATGAAAACAGATGTACTGATGACCTTTACTGCTGTGCCTGTGAATTCAGTTAAAAAAACAAAAACAAAGGGTACTTTTGTCAGGTGACACTGTCTGCTGCGAAGCTAAGATGTTTTTAAGATATTCCTACCTGTGCAGCTGATAGCCCTGTTACCACAGAAACAGGGTCAGTGTTTCTAACATTTTACCATGAATAAAAAATCATTAAAACTCTTACTACTTGCGCTTGTGAATCAATCCCCTCCTACATAAAGCAGGTCTGGGATCTAGCGCAATTATGTCCAATGTTCTGTCTCCCCACTGTGCCTTTAATAAGCCATTTAGAGGAGTGTTTACTGCTGCAATCTGCTGCTGTTGAGGCTCATTTTACAGAACAAAGTTAAGATCCTTTTTCCAGATTTTTTTTAAAGCGAACCTTGACAGTCATCTGAACTGTTATGCCAGGTGGTTATGCTTTTGGGTAATACACTTCCAGCCATGTCACCTATGCATGTCAGTGAAGAATCTTGATTTAGTCGACCGAGGGAGTGTAATTGAGTAATTTGCGGGATCACGTAGGTGCATCCAGGCGCAGCAACAATTGCTATGCTGAGAAAATCCCACCTCCAGGGGGGTGCCAAAGTCTCGGCCCTTTCAACTGATATTGACAGCAGTAGCATTACTCATAAAAGATTCAAACCTCTTTAACAACCCCCACGTCGCACCACGCCAACACAGACAGAGGCGTCACTCTCTTTATTGGGTCTTTTTGCTGCAGAGTCAACAATGTATGTTATAAAAAAAAAAATAAAGTACTGCTCTGCCCCAGCAGCAAGCGAGGCAGGAGATTCATGGACTCCAGCAAAGACAATCACATGCTTGCTGACACATATCCAACTTACCAGTGTCATGTTATATTTTTAGTTTTCAGGTGCTATCCCTGCATTATACTGTAGCTTTTGTGCATGCTCTACTTTCTGCTGGGACTCTGCAGTGCTTCAGTAAAGAGGCAACCTTTATAGCTAGGTCTGTGTCTAACCCTGCAGGTGAGAAACGCATAGAGATGATGGAGCTTTTATATCCTTTTGCCCTGCTGAATATCTGCAGCATTGCTCAGTTTTATTCAGCCCTCAGTAACACTCACTCCCAGCTCAAAGAAGTGTTACTGTGGCAGTATAACTGAGGAGCTGACACTACAACTTTCCCTTAATACGCTCTTAAGAACCTCTTCCTTAAATGTATGACAAGTCAGAGTGCTATGGGCTCATTTTTTTTTTTCATGCAGTAAAAATTACCCTACAAGAGGCTGTCTTTGAACGTTGGAATTAGATGCTGTTTTCTGCACCAACACCTGCGTTTTCATGACATCTACTGAGGTGACATGTCTCCAAATTTGGTGACTGCTACTAATTCGAGTCTCTTTACCTCAGGATGCTTTCTCTACTCTTGTGCACTCCTCACAGCGGCGCTTTAGCTTTGACACCCAAATCCTTCACCTGGTCATCATCACAAGTCCCTGAACAAATTGAGTTTGACACAGTGATGCCTCAGCTGTAGTTTAATCTTAACTCTCTCCTGTGCCAGGGGCACATTATGGCTATAGTCACATGCATCGAGATGAGTCCTCTGAAGAATTTCATCAGGTCAGGCCTTAAAGGACATTGGATATTTTTATCCTGGAGAAGTTGACACTGTGATCACTGTTAGAGCATATACAATATAGGAGACAAGTGGAATACTGTCAGTCTCTCCAGGATTATGCAGAATAGGTCAGAAGATCTGTTTCCCGAATAGAGAACCTGTTAATTCTTAATCAAGTAGAAAATGTTGTGTATACTTTGAAATTTGACTGCATTTGTTTGAATTCATCAACAATATGAGAAACAGAAAATGTGCTTTGTTTAAATGTCAAGCACACGTGAAGTAAAGAAATGTACATGTCATATCTTATTTGTCTGATTACAGAAAAACTAAAACTATTTGCGAGGCAAAGGTTGGCTTGCACAGGAAGCCAGTCATTGGAAGTAACTGCTACTTGCCTTGAAATAGCAAGACAAGTAGAGGTTATTTTGGACATAAAGCTGGACATAGTCACCGTGATATCAGTGATTAGGAAATTCCCATTATGAAACCTTGAGTTGGATATTTTTCTTGTTGTTTTGAAAGTGTAAAGGGGTGGATCAGACTGTGAAGCAGTTTGACGTGGCATTCAATTGATTAACAGTTTGTGGTTGTCAACAAAGGTGTTTGCATATGACAATACGCCTGTTTTATCCTCCTTTCTGGCTAATTATGACCATCATTCAAAAATCAACTTCCTGTTTTATTCACCGTGGTTTGAAGCTAGACCACTACAAGCAGTGCTTTTCAATTGGGCCCATAAAGTCATCAGGAAAGTGTTTACTGAAGTCAGAGAGCAAGAGAGCTGAGGGACACTTACATAGACGTCTATAAAACTGGAAGTCTTTTTGTGACCGTCGATTGTATACAGTATAAGGTTTTAGACTAGCTATGGCTAGTCTTTTATTCCAGTTTATGCATAGCTAAGCTAGCCGGCTGAGGTTGTAGCATAATATTTACCATAGACATGAGAGTGGTATTGATTGTCATGTCTAAGTGACTGTAATTGTAAGGCACAAATACAAACAAAATCTTGACAGTTACAAAAGCATTGTTTAATGCAGACTAACATGTGTGTATATAGCTAATGCTAATTTCCAATGTAAGTTCCTTGAGGACTTTAATAGGACAGCAGTCATTAAGGACACCAACATGCTTGCAAACCACTCACCAAGAGGTAGTGAAACCCTAAAAAGTACAATGCAAGCCAGAAATGGAGCGCTTCATAGAGAAAAGGTGTGCCTTTTAAAATATATTGGTTGCATTGGTAAGACACAACTTTTACTTTGAAGGCAAAGGTTGTCCTTTTGCATCTGCATCACTGCAGCTTGGAGAGTAAGTGTTTGGAGACAAGTTGGCATCTTTCAATCAAAGGGCAACAGCTAGCAACCTCCAGCAAACCATTCAGCAACTGGTCTGGGAATTTGCTTAAGGGTCTCTTGATTAGCACTTGCAGTTCTACCCATATTTTTATGTGTTTGTCCATTTCTGTGTCCAAGACAACTCCAACTTCATCTGCTGCTGTCCTCAAATGTCGAATTGTTTTTGTTTATATGGAGCTGAAACAGGTTATGAAACTGCAAAATTAACTGCAATCACTGCTCCATTTTATATTGTAGGCCACATATCCAGCACCTCCCCTTCCTTGACCTGAAAGCAAAGCATAATTTCCATCCAACCCACACCACTTGGGACTTTTTAGTGTCACAAGTTGAAAAAGTGAGTCAAAAATCATGCTTGACTGGGTGCACATAGAAAGGTTATAGATGCACCTGTTAGTGCTGCTCTCCCTTCGGACCTCCAAGAAGGTTCTTCCTCTAAAAATAAAACACATTGCTTGTCAAAGGGTAGAAGAGGCCTATTTTCCTTTACCGTGTGCTCTGCCACAAAGAGTCTCAATTCCCTTGTTAAGCGAGGCTGCTTTGCGGAGAGGAAGCAGAGGGAGTGGAAAAGAGTTTGTTCCTTTTGATTTCTGGTGCAAGCCCGAGCTACAGTGCTGTCACATCTTGCCCCCGAGGCTCCCCAGTGTCATCATGTAGCCAGGGGAAAAATGTAATAACACCCCAATCTTTTTCCGTAGTGACTGTAATGTAATCAATGACAAGCATCTTGAAACATTGCAAGGTATTTTTTTCATAAAATAGCCTGCATAGACCTAAAGGAAGGCAAGAAAGGAAGGAGCAAAAGTGCTTACTTAGCTTTTCAGATTAAGCCACTGCCAGAGAGGCAAAGTAGTGCTGCAAGGTGCAGTCAAACATTTTATAGCCTCCCTTCTTCACTCCTTTGCTACAGAGGCATGTAGACAGTCTTAATATCTCCAGACCTGAGTAAGGTTGGTTCTGCCTACAGGGCTTATCTCTTATATAAACTTTATCTTCAGGTGAACTATAGCATTCTGCATTTTCAACATTTTCTGCACAGTACCTATACCACGACATATACACTTACATAGAGCTAACACTATGTTACAAGCAGGAGATGCCATTTTTTTACCTCATGCTGTTTGGTTCACAGTGATAGCTATACCTGTCTAATCTTCAAGATGAATTGCCTTCGTCCATATGGTGGCTACTGTTCACAGCTGTATAGTGCGAGTGTATGGTGATTGGGTAATTAGATTGCTCACAGTAATTAGAGAGTCCAAGACTGAATCCGAGGTGGCCATATGTGCCAGATGACACACATACACAAACAACCAGAGAGAATCAAAAATTGATGGGCCCATTGAACCACTGGATATTAGATTGTTTGATGATATTTCTCAATTTGTTACTCTTGGAATGTCAGATGAACATGTTGGATTCACTGATGTGAGGCTCTATCACTTAATGAGAGGCTATGTATACAAATGACTTGACTTGAAGACTTGTCGGGGACCATTTGGTAACAACCAGTCACACTGGAAAAATGTGCACTCCCAGGCTGGTTGCAAGGGGTTGCTGAAGGTTGTTGGCAGTCACTATGAAATCAATTGCCAAAGCCTCATTCATGCAGGCTTAAAGACTGGCGTGTGCCCCCCTGATAACCAAGAGTTGGTGGGGAAAAATG
>VOQK01003665.1:28113-39109 GCA_015052645.1 Benitochromis conjunctus | reverse complement strand
TTTGTTCAGACCAAAGGCTTATACGCTCCTCTTGAGAGTCTTTAGATTTAGATTGCTACTTATTCCAGTACCTAGGAGAGAGCCTTCCAAATAACATAAAGTTACACCCTGGACTTCTCAGATTTGTTGTTTGAAGACTTCAAATCAAAAACAGCACATGCAGAACGACACTGAAACTGAAGACCGGGCGAGAGAACAAGAGATGCTCTTCACATAACTGCCCATTTATAATGTGCACACGTTAATGCCAAGACTATTTTTTCCCCGCAAGCCATAAGGGCGCGTTACCTTTCTTTTGAGCTCAGTAATCACTCCTAGCCATGTGGTGCATGTCACTAACACTATAAGGTTTTTATCCTAGTCTGATTTCATATAGTGTTCAAAACCATGATTGGCTTACAGTAACATGACTATGCCTGCCTGTCTCCATGCAGACACCAATATTATTATTATCTTGAGTATAAGACGGGTGTGATTGGCTCAAAAGGGGAAGGGAAAAAAAAAAAGCTATTATCAGAGTCTGCTCATTGATATGCTATAACATTACTCACACGCTTTCACCGGAACAAGGTAGATCTTTGTGCTATTGTTGTAGCACACGTACAGATATACACAGTGGAGATGACAAACGCATGTGTTTGCACAGCACGAAGGAATACGAGTGAGGCAGTGTGAGCGAGGGAGTATTATGATTGAGTCAAATTCAATCCCAAGGTGCCCTTGGAAGCTCAGCTCACGCTCCTCATATTTGTTTTAAAACTGTTTAATAATTTATGTTTTCTTTAATACAATCAATAAGTTTGGTTTCAGGATGGAAAAACATGGGTGTCAAAATCACGTTGCTTAATGTTTGCTTAGCTCGCTGGGGTGGGAAAATTAATTCTTTTCTTGGTTTTAGTATTCTGCTTCAAAGGAGAATTTATATCACAATGTTTGGGAAGCTTTGAGAAAGATATGTAGACATGTTTGTGTTTGTCTCGAGGGCTGTATCCCAGTATCCTTCAAATTTAAGTACAACATCATCTATTATATATTTAAACCTCTTCCACTGTGCCAGTGTTGAATGTCTAACAGTATAGCTGCAATTAACCCATAAGGAACTCTCGTGTCATCCTGTTAAACCTTTCCTGTAGCGATGAAATAGAGAGACCTTTGCATATAGACAACCAGGTTCAAATATTTTACGAGTTTAAGAGTAAGAAGAGCGTCTTCCTTTCTTATAACCTGACGGACATCACTTAGTGCTTCTCTTTATGAATGATTCATAGCCAGGAGTGCCCTCCGCCCCCTCCTGTGTAGAAGTCAGGGACAAGAGGAGGGAAAAAAAAATCAAGGGGTTTGTGACACAGGGACTGAGCGAGAGAGAGCGAGGGAGAGAAGGGGAGAGATACTGCCAGATACCCCACATTACTTCAGTGCAGGGGTGAGACAAGGGAAAAGGGCCAGCTGTGGGCTAGACTGGAGCAGAGACGTGAGAGTTGCCTTCTCTGATTAAATGCCTGGATCGATACTATCCTTATGTGGCTCAAATCAGCCCTGCTCTTGGTCCCTGAACAAGGAGACTGATTGCATGTTCTAACCCAGCTCAGAGCTGCTATGCCATAAGGGCTATTAATTTTAGTCTGTATCTGAGTCAAACACATTTTAATATCGATCTGAGATGGTTAGCATTATGCAAAGTGTTTCCCATAACAATCCCATGTTCATCGTGGTATTGATATTGACCAACATTAACCTGGATTATAATTTTCCCCAGTATGGAACAACCCTGCCAAGATTTACATAATTACTACCTACAGTCAGTGTTAGCTCAAATATATAATCTCCCCACTGTGCAAAAAGTACACTGTTTGTGTACTGTGACAGACAGCATATAGTGACATAACTTTACTCAAGCGGTTTGAACTACTGGCCTTCATCAGCAGCTTCATCAGTTTCCTGTGAACTCAATGAGAAAGTCCCATCTGTTTTAAAAAGCTGGAGTATGACACGCGGCTGAAAGCTCTGTAAAAACTGCGAGGGGAAAAAAAAGTGTCAGAAGCTCTTTCTAGAGTAGTTCTCCACAGTCAGTGGAAACCGCTTAGTTTATTTGCTGTGGGGTTTTTTTATAGATCACATAAGCTGTTGCACAAACACTGCGTCTCCTGGATTTCTGTCCTCAAGGTGGTTAAATAGATTTGTAGTGCTGCACCCCTTTAGTATCTTACACACTGAGTGGTCAGCAAGACTAAAACAAGTGATTGAGATTGCCTAAGTTTTTGTGGTCAACGTAAGATCCACATGGGTGGCAGGATCGAAGGTTTCCCAAAAGAGCACAAGGTGCTCTTACAATCCTTTAATTTGTTTCAAAAATCGGCAGTGCGCCTGATGTATGAATTCTGGTTGTGCTTACTGACCTCGAACCGATTTTATGTGGTACACGGCACTCAAAAATCTGTCAAAAAACGTTTTAGTGCGACTTTGGTAAGCAACGAAGCCGCACCGCTTGATGGATTGTCGGAGCGTTACGGCTCCTGTAGTCAGGAGCCTCACGGAGTAATCCAGGTCCAAACTCCGCTTCAGGTCCGTAAGTCAAATGAACACTGCGGCATCAGTGAGAGTTAAAAACTAAATTCTTTCACCTTTAATAAAATGATCAGTGTTGCTGCTTTACCAGGTGTAACAAATAAGTTTAACAGCCAGACATCCATGAAAACAAAATGTTATTAAATTTAACGAAGTTAGAAGTTAGCAGGAAGTTAGCTCGCTAGTTTCCACCTAAAAATGATATACCATGTTCTGACTGAGGGATTTCTGAAAAAATGAAAATTTGCTATCACTTCCAACATAAATGAAGACAGAAAACTAAACAGCAGTGACTTTTTTAGGTTACTGAAGTTGGACTAGCTGGTATATGTGATCGCTAGCGACACAGCTATGTTAGCATAACATGAACAGTGAAGCTGGAGGATGAACGCTAACTTTTTTCCACTCGATAAAAGTTAACGTGAGGGTTCCCGATGGTTAGGGGACAAATGCAATCATATGGCAGGATCCTGTAAACAGACCAAACCTCAGTCAGTTATGCCTGTATGTTGTTTTGTCAATTTCATTAAGCCAGAAATGTCTAAACATGTCTCTTCCTATGTCTGTACTATGCTCATCCAAATAAATAAAAAGACAATATTGAAGTTTCCATTTTTTATTGGTATCCAACTCATTCACATTGTATTTAATGCTGCGTGCTAGCATTGTGCTAGAAGTGCTGAAGCAAGTTTTTACACCTTGTTTCCAGTTAAATTCCAGTATAGTAGCTAGTGCTTCCAGCTGCTAGAGTGTTCTTAGAGGAACACTTTTGATAATTGATAATGACAGTGCCATTAATAATGACATTAATAATGGTAATTGTCATCCCCAACTGTTAAAATTCATACCCACATTTAACCTTAACCTAATTTAATGCGAGGCTACAAGGCTGTTTGAAAGGGGAGCAAACCACATAAGCTTTGCTGCTGTTGGTAGCCATCAGGTTACAAATAATAGTGGTTATATCATTAAGGGAAAGGGAAATATCTACACCGACAGAAGCACACACGAGCAACTCAAATACGAATGTGTCAGGCGTGCGTTATAAAGGGGCCTCGAGGCTTGTCATATTGATTTCCATGCAGTGCTTTCTACACACACAAACACGGACTTGCACCCGGTGACGTGCAGATACTAGTCCTCTTTATCTTTTGCTGCTGTGCATTGTGCTGCACTGTAATGGAGTGCTTTACTGTTACTACTACTACTACTGCTGCACTCTGCTCTCAGCACAATCCCTCTCACATTAAATAATGCAGCTGGCAATTGTGCAGCAGCTTCCACCCCTCCCCATCCCATAGCAGCCAATATCAGCAAATTTCTGCTTGCTCTGCTGTCGTGAAGAGTAACTATGCCCAATTCAGCGTTTACAGGGCCAACACTATAAACACTATCAGCCCATTTACACAGCAGTGGCATCCGATGTTTGTTCTTCGGCTCTCGCGCTCCCAAAAGAATGTATATTTCTGGTGACGTCTGTCGTCATCAACTGCATCTGCCTTTGCTTGCTTAAACATTCGTGGCCTTTATGTATCTACAGCACCTTACAATCGCATTGTATTCTTTTAATTTAATCAAATTTATATCCACATAACTTTCATTTTGCATGATATATAATGACGTCATCATCACGTCTAGCAACTGCCTAAAAATTCCCATATGCTATCACACACACACTGTTAAAATATACAGTATCTACACACAATGTGAAACATATTTACTAATGCAACATCAAAGCGGTGCACTACCTCGCTTTTATTCACTTATTTCAGCCATTATTTCCGTTTATAGGGTGAAATGCTCCAGCCAATATCTTTAACCTCATTTGCACCATATAAACAGCGTAAATAGCCTAAAGAAGATTGGGTTGACTCAAAGGGATCAGCCATGGATAATTTGATCACCACATTTAAAAGATTTAGTAAAGAAGACCCTCTTAATTAGTCAGGCAGGGGGAATGGTAATATATTTCAGGGGAGTGGAAAAAAAGTCTAAGAATGTCCAATTTAATATTTTAATGCAACATAGTTAACTTATCTTCCAATGGAAATTTTAATAATTCATCTGACATTCATTTTAGATGCAAGGACATTTTATTCCATCCATTTATTTATAAGGAAAACAAAAAATAATACATATTTTTGTAAATCTCCTGTTAGGCAGCTGGTGGATTTTCTGAACTCAATGTGATGTTAAAACGTACAGACACCATAATGACAGCACAAATTATGCAAAAACAAAAAAAAAGAGCACAACATTAGTTCTGCAACGGTAACCACTGTGTGGCCATTCAAACAACAATAAATGGTAAATGGACGGGTCCTTATATAGCGCTTGTCTACTTGAGCACTCATTAATGTCTCATTCACCCATACAAGCACTTTTTTCTACATCTAACTTTCACACTCCACTGACCACAACTCAGGGTGGTCTTTCCCAAGGATACTTTGGCATGTAGACTGAAGCAGCCAGGGATCGAACCACCAACCTTCTGATTAGTAAATATCCTGCGCTGCCTTCTGAAATACAACCGCCAAACTGAGCGAGTCATTATAAAAACCTTTGAATATAGGTACATTGTCAAAAGATGATCATCACTGTAACTTAAGCAAAGCTCCAAAGGTTTAAGGTTAGGTTTGAAATTGCTCTCTCGCTTTTGCCTGTTCTTCTAGTTTTGTTCTCTTATTCTGAAGAACCACTGTATGAACTACACTGTGGTTGGTGTCGAGGTTCAGGGGAGAAGAAGGAGCACTTTTCAGGCCATGGTGGTTTGAGAGTTTCCCCCGATCAATGGACAAGGATGGGCATGTGTGTGGATGAACTGGGTTTCTCCCAGGATGACACACACACACATGCACGCACATGCACACACACTCACAGCGTCTATGCGTGCATCCGCAGACACAAACTGAAGTCTGTTTTGTTTTAACAGGATGATGAAGTGGTGCTCCAGTGTGTGGCTTGCATCCAGAAGGAGAATCGCAAGTTCTGCTTGGCTGCCGAGGGGCTCGGCAATCGACTGTGTTACCTGGAGCCCACATCTGAGGCAAAGGTAGGCTCTACTGTTGCACAGTTTTATTCTCTCAGATTTGAACTGGCAGCACAACAACGCACGTCATCAGTGTGAGATGTTGCTATATGTTCACACACTTGTGTGCGTTAAGAAGCAAATAAAAAATGGACCAATGTCACATGAAGCAGTTTTCAGAAGCATGAACCGAATGAAAGGAAGCATTCATCTGTACAAAAGCTCCATGGAAACCAAACATCCACGTAGTTCGTTCGTGTTTGGGTTGAGCAAACAATCAGAGAAGCCAAGCGGACACGCACAGAAAAGAAAAAGCAGCACAGCGGCTCACATCCACCGCAGTCTCCTTGATGAGCTTTTCTTTCAAGGGATCAGGGACGGCGTCGCATCTCCACGGGTCCCACCGTCAGATGATAATTCCCTGAAATTACGCCCCTGGACGTGATTGATGGATTGTTTCATAAGCTGCGCTGTTGTTAGCTGTAATTGCCCGCTGCTTTATTGCAGCAGAGCAGCCTGTTTGCAGTTTGTTTGAATAAGTGTAAAGTTTTTATGAGTTAAATGCAATTTCCTTTGCTTTGCAGTCAGTGGGGCTGCCGTAATAATGCCTTTTTGTGTAATTAATCCACAATATGGTGCACATTCTCTTTTTTTTTTTTCCTTTAAGCGATCGCCCTGTTAAGTGATAATTTATAAGGATTGATTGGCTCGAGGGATGTGTATTCTTTCTCACCTTTTAATGGCTGCCGATGCTTCGCTGCTAATCTGGCATTGATGTTTACCTGTAGCTACAGTTGACGGGCCTTAGGCTTCATCTGCATTGATTGTCTGTTAATAATAATCCATTAACACTGACTAATTTCACTCAAGACACCATGTGCACGTGCAGCGTGGGTGAACATGTTAGAAACGCAGAAATGCTTTTCAGGGAAAGAGGGGGAAAAAGTAGTTTTTTACTTGTCAAAACACTGACATTTACTACTGTATATTCTTGCCTTTGCTCACACAAAGAGTATATCTATGTTTCAAGGGGAAGGTTAGGCCTTTACTTCAGTTTGGATGGTAATTATACCTGACAGGTGTGATGGATGTTCTCCATATCAGGCACTTTGTCTTCATTCCATGCTGTTTTTTTATGAAAAGGCATCACCCCACCTTTGGGATCAGCGACATATCTGTGAAAAAACCCCAAGATGTCCATTTAGAGGTGTATGAGTGAATAGGAAGCCTCGTTTCCTTGGCGAACTAGTTTAGTAATGGGGCACAGAACGAAAATGACGCAACGAGGCTGATTTCAAGTGTGCAAATTGTAAGTGGCAACATCAATCAGCTCGTGAGAAGCTGTTGGTGTGATATACAACCAGCAGCTTTCACTTGTCAGAGATTCAATATTATGGAGTTGTGCCTGCATACCATTATGCCTTTGATGCTTGTCTTTGTTGTTTGGAACCAGCTCATTTTTCTAAATTCCTTTGTGTTACCAGCCAAAAGCTTTAGCACCTCCCCCAATTAAACGAAAGAACAATGGAAGCGGTTGAAGCCACATCATCAGGACAATCAGCTTTAACCCTGCTTGACCTTTCTGTCTGGAGGCAGAAATAAAGACACGATCGATCCTCGCCCACGATCCCAAAACACTCGCTCTCTCGTCACACGATTGGTCAGCCAAGCTGCCTTAAAACTGTCTCCTTGCTCTGCCTTTAGAGCGTGCATCCTGACAGGGCTTTATAGTCGTCCTCGCCTCCTGGTCGCTTTGATTTTTATTTCCCCTGTTTCTCAAGGCGGTCTCTCCCCACCTCCTGTTTTAGTCCAGACGAGGGCAAAGGTCCATGTGTTGTCACCTAGAGAGGTTTCAGTTGACATCTGTCAGTTATGTGAAACAAACCAAGAGTCTTACATTTAAAAGTCTTACGTTGTAAATGCTTATTTAAACAGGAAGTGAAAGTCTCGTGATTAAGACGCTGTTTTGCGAGTGTCGTGGGCTGACAGAGGCAGCATTAACCACGTTTTATTTAATGATAAGAGAAACAGAAAAAAAAAGCACAGACATGCCAAGAACCCATGACCTGTGATTTCAAAAGGGATTTTGTTGCAGACCAGTCATTGAAAAGTTGTCTATAAAGCCTAAACTACTGTAAAGGCTTATGGAAACTGCAGCTTCTGAGTTAGCTGACAGTTCACTGTGGGCTCATCACCACAAACCACTCCTTTTACACACAAGCAGTCATCTGCGCCTTTTGTTAAGATAGAGATATAAACGATATCCCCCTCACCTTTAATGAGCACCTGATCCTTTCAGTGCATTTGTGTGTGTGGTTCTTTTATAACACTCTTCGAATTAAACTAAATTCCCACCATCTCTCGACAAGTAGCAAATCAGCCAGTGATGTCTAAATTAAGCAAGCGTGGCAGTGGAAGTGTATCTGTAAAAACTATTTTTGAATTCCAACACGCTGGCTCGTGTTTCTATAAAAAGTCACGGCTCTTTTCACTAAAGTATTTCCCCCCCGACTTGCCAGGAGCCTTTTTATTCAACACAGTAGTGGCCATTGTTGAGATTCAATTCACCTTCTAAGTACTTTAGCATAAAACTGGGATGTGGGAAGTTTTTAAATGAGGTTAGATTTACCTGTGTGAATGAACTACTTTAACGAGTTGAGATGCTCGGGAAGGGGGCCAGGGAAGGTGTTTCATGTTGGTGTCATTTATCTTGTGGTTATGCCCTGCAATATCTCCATCGGTGCTTTCCATATCCTTTCTCTGAATCGCCTGTCTTTTCCTGTACTGCCCTGGTTCAGCGATTTGGCATCTTCCCTATTTTTTTTTAATGGTGCTCTTTCCGAGACCTGGCTTATCTGAGCGCAGACTGACCCGAGAGCGCTTAATCTGAATTTAAAGTACCTTTTAATGAATATCGCCCACTCAATTAAGACGAACTTGGTTCAAGTGGGGGTAAAAATGCAGCAGTCAGCAGAGATTTTATGAGTGGGCATGTAATCAGAGTATCCCTGTAGATTCAGGGAGCTGTTTTCATTTTTTTTCTGGCTGTATGAAGATGTTTTGCTTATGGAGCAAATTCCTGAAGCACTAAATCAGAATCGGTGTTGATGGACAGCAGAATAACTGCAGTGGTGATCTTTTCATTAATAGTGCTTTGGTGAAGGCTGAGTCACCGTAGATAGGATCTGTTGGAGCGAGGTGGAGAACACACTGTACCGAAGAGTACTTAGTTTGCCCTTTTTTCTTTTTTGTCATTTACTTAACATAAATTAATAGTTTTTATTTTGAAAAATGCACGCGAGAACATAACCGCAAATTGGAATTATTGAATTTTTTTTCCCCGTAATTGAGCCTTTCTAAAACGCTACCTACCAGTAAAGATGATATGTCCATAGCATTGTCCTGTACAAAATCCGTTTTTGATTTTGCATTTAGATTTACTAATAAAATATAAGTATAATGTCTATTTTTTTCAACGCCTGTTGAAAAAAAAATGCTAAAAACATTAATAAAATGTCGCCCAGAAAAACGAGATATTTCATCTGCGTCTGTTTTTAACCAGAGATGCTCTTTTATTTGGTTGCAGTACGTTCCCCCAGACCTTTGCATCTGCACCTTTGTGCTGGAACAGTCCCTGTCAGTGCGAGCCCTGCAGGAGATGCTGGCTAAGAGCGGACAGAACAGCGAAGGGGTGAGTGAACATAGCACAGAGATAACAACCACTTTGATTTTTCATAAACCATCCCCGAGTCATTTAATGCATGTCCCACTGTGCTCTGATATCCAAAGGAGGCGGCTGTAATAAATGCAGTCGGCTAAGTTGAATATTCTTAACTTGTTCCGGCACTGTTAGGAGGTTAATGGGCAAAACAGGCCCTTTTCAGTAGCCTGGGGACCCTGACTGCAAAGAGGTCTGGACACCCATGGATACTGATGAGGATGAAGGGAATGTTGTGAAATTACTGCATGTTTTATGCGTTATGTTTACCTTTGCCCATTTGATTAACACTAAAGAAAACAATGTGATTTTCTTTTGTACAACTGCAATAAAAAAGCCCACATACAAAAGATCAGTCGACCGTACATTTATTATATTTGCAGCACTGTACAAAGGTCTTGAGCTACTCCTCGTTTCTGTGTATATTGCTTCTAAGCTAGATTTTTTGTTAATTTTATTAGTGTTTGCCAAATCCTGGCTGTCAAGTAGCCATTATGAAAATGGCAGATTGGGAGAAAAGGCTAAGATATGTCGGACAGAACACCGATGAATAGCGAATCAGTGATGAATCTACATTTTAAACTTTTGATTCCAATTCTCTTCATTATGTACAGAAGAGAAGGTTAGGTGAGACAACACAGAGTGTATACGGCCAGCATGGTGGAGGCTCTGGCATGATTCGTGGCTACATTTCAGCTAGTGGTGTTGAAAATCTTGTAAAAAATTGATCGAATTATGACCGTGGCAATGACGCATCAGATTTTGATCCACCATGAAATACGATGTTGAAAATCTCTGATTGGCAATGGCTTCATTTTTCAGCATGACAGTGATCCCAAACAGACTGCCAATGCAGTAAAAGCACAAACAGACAGTGTAACTGTCTCAGTCATAGATTGGCTTCCCCAGAGCCGGGACATCAACATTATTGAAGCAGTGTGGGATCATGTTGACGGACAACAGAACAAAACACAGCCAATGCCCAAAAAAGATCTTTGAATGTCCTTCAAGAAGCCTGAACAATTCCTGAAGGCCACTTATAGAAATGACAAGAACGCTTGTCTAACACAGTTCAGGCTTTGAGAAGAATAAAGGTGGTCATATTAAAGATTGACTTTCAAATTTGTCAGGGTTGTAGTACCGTAACTCTATTTTTGCCATATATATTCTGTATTTCCATGAATGTTTGCACATGTTCCAATAAATCAGAGCACCTAGTTCCCATTTACCTAGCTAAACATGAAGAAATGAAGGGTGGCTAAAGACTTGCGCAGTACTGTACCCACATAGTGAAAGTAAAGAGGATTGTATAGCAGGGAGAACTGAACATGTTCACACTTTTTAGTAATCTGCACTCATTCGTCAATCTTTCCTGTGCTGCAAGTGTGTTTCCTACTCTTTTACATTTCTATGTTATATAATTCTACCATCTTTATCTTCTATTTTCTGTGTGTAATCCATCTTTCATATGATAGACACGCCGCCCGGATCAGTGGGTATGTTTACAGCTCATGCCATTCCCCTCTCATCCCTTTGCACACTGCAATACATCATTTGCTCTCCCTTTCTACCCTCATTGATCTCTGCTTTGACTTCTACGACACGTCACCTGTGAAATTTGTCTTTAGAAATCATAGTTTATTACACACCTAAATCAATGCTTTGAAATGACAGTACAACTGGTT